>SZWC01003346.1:96154-198654 GCA_023375785.1 Penium margaritaceum | reverse complement strand
TCTATATCTATATCTATATCTCTATCTATATCTATATCTATATCTCTATCTATATCTATATCTATATCTCTATCTATATCTATATCTATATCTCTATCTATATCTATATCTATATCTCTATCTATATCTATATCTATATCTCTATCTATATCTATATCTATATCTCTATCTATATCTATATCTATATCTCTATCTATATCTATATCTATATCTCTATCTATATCTATATCTATATCTCTATCTATATCTATATCTATATCTCTATCTATATCTATATCTATATCTCTATCTATATCTATATCTATATCTCTATCTATATCTATATCTATATCTCTATCTATATCTATATCTATATCTCTATCTATATCTATATCTATATCTCTATCTATATCTATATCTATATCTCTATCTATATCTATATCTATATCTCTATCTATATCTATATCTATATCTCTATCTATATCTATATCTATATCTCTATCTATATCTATATCTATATCTCTATCTATATCTATATCTATATCTCTATCTATATCTATATCTATATCTCTATCTATATCTATATCTATATCTCTATCTATATCTATATCTATATCTCTATCTATATCTATATCTATATCTCTATCTATATCTATATCTATATCTCTATCTATATCTATATCTATATCTCTATCTATATCTATATCTATATCTCTATCTATATCTATATCTATATCTCTATCTATATCTATATCTATATCTCTATCTATATCTATATCTATATCTCTATCTATATCTATATCTATATCTCTATCTATATCTATATCTATATCTCTATCTATATCTATATCTATATCTCTATCTATATCTATATCTATATCTCTATCTATATCTATATCTATATCTCTATCTATATCTATATCTATATCTCTATCTATATCTATATCTATATCTCTATCTATATCTATATCTATATCTCTATCTATATCTATATCTATATCTCTATCTATATCTATATCTATATCTCTATCTATATCTATATCTATATCTCTATCTATATCTATATCTATATCTCTATCTATATCTATATCTATATCTCTATCTATATCTATATCTATATCTCTATCTATATCTATATCTATATCTCTATCTATATCTATATCTATATCTCTATCTATATCTATATCTATATCTATATCTATCTCTATATCTATATCTATATCTATATCTATATCTATATCTATATCTATATCTATATCTATATCTATATCTATATCTATATCTATATCTATATGTATATCTATATCTACATCTATATCTATATCTACATGTACATCTTTCTCTATATCTATCTCTATATCTATGTCTATGTTCATGTCTATGTCTATGTCTGTCTCTATGTCTATGTCTTTGTCTATGTCTATATCTATATCTATGTTTATGTTTATGTTTTTATTCATATCTGTATGCATTTATGTATGTATATCTTTACTGTTTTTTCTTAATGAGAGCATTATATGCTTATTTATTTATATGTATATATTCATCTATATTCACATCATTGTTTACAACTACTACATCTACATCAACATCTAAATCTTCATCTTTATCTACATCTATGTCTACAAATACGTATACAGCTAAATCTACACCATATCTATAGCTACATCTACATCCATATCTACATCTATAACATAATCTTTATCCAAATCTAGATTTACATCTCTGTTTTTGTTTACATCTACTTCCACACCTACATTTATGTCTTCATGTACATCTCTATGGATATCTATATCTTCTTCTACGTCTATATGTATGTGCACATATACATTCACGTCTATATCTAGATATACATCTTCATCTACATGTATATTGATATCTACATGCGCATCCACATCCCCAAAGACACCTACATCTACATCACATCTACATTCACATGTATTGCCATGTCTATTTTTTAACAGTCATATATACCTCTGTATATTGTTTTTGTACATATTTGCATGTTAATCAAGATTTGTTATCGCAATGTACAAGGCTAGATCCAGATTAGCTATGTGTTCAAACTCCTTGACGACACTATCTTTGCCATTGATGTGCCACCTCATTTGGAAGCAAACCTCCAATCTTTTACGCATTCTTTCATGTTAAACATGTCATGATGTGATGATAATTTATGTGGTGAATGTGGTTTTCATGGTTTGGAAGCCCAACAAAAGCCTCATAAGTTGCCCACAAAGTGTGAGAAGCCCTTTTATTCAAGTGAAAGTTAACATACACAAAAGTGGTACCCAGCATACATGAATTTTGTTTTTCGCATATAGATGTGTTATTCACATAAAAAGCTTCTGTTATGTCAAAAATACTACCATCAATTACTTTACTTTGTACTACGTAACCCTGTTCACGCTCTGCGTTCAACATTAACCACTTGTTTCCTTTTGCCTTGTGGCTTTTGCTTTTTGCCTTTTGCCTTTTGCCTTTTGACTTTTGGCTTTTTCCTCTTGCCTTTTACCTTTCGCCTTTTGAACTCATGCCTTTTGCCTTTGCCTTTTAACTTTTGACTTTTGCCTTTTGCCTCTTGAATTTTGCCTTTTGACTTTTGACTTTTTCCTTTTGACTTTTGCCTTTTGCCTTTTGCATTTTGCCTTTGCCTTTTGACTTCTGACCTTTGCCTGTTGATTTTTGACTTATGACATTTGCCTTTTGAATTTTGCCTTTTGACATTTGAATTTTGCCTTTTTACTTCTGCCTTCTGCCTTTTGACTTTTGACTTTTGACTTTTGCCTTTTGCCTTTTGCCTTTTGCCTTTTGTCTTTGCCATTTTACTTTTAACTCTGCCTTTTGACTTTTGCCTTTTGCCTTTTGACTTTTGACATTTTCCTTTTGACTTTTGCTTTTTTCCTTTTTACTTTTGACTTCTGACTTTTGCCTTTTGCCTTCTACCTTTTGCCTTTTGCTTTTTGACTTTTGACTTTTGACTTTTGCCTTTTGCGTTTTGCCTTTTGCCTTGGCCTTTTGACTTTTGACTTTTGCCTTTTGACTTCTGACATTTGACTCTTGCATTTTTCCTTTTGACTTTTGCCTTTTTGCTTTTGACTTTTTCCTCTTTGACTTTTGCCTTTTGACTTTGGCCTTTTGCCTTTTTCTGTTTGACTTTCGCCTTTTTCCTTTTGCCCTTTGCTTTTTGCCTTTACCTCTTGACTTTGGACTTTGGCCTTTTGACTTTTGACTTTTGCCTGTTGCCTTTTGACTTTTGCCTTTTGACTTTTGCCTTTTGCCTTTTGACTTTTGACTTTTGCCTTTGCCATTTGTCTTTTGCCTTGCGACATTTGCCTTTTTCCTTTTGCCTTTTTCCTTTTGACTTTTGACTTTTGCCTTTTGCCTTTTGCCTTTTTCCGTTCGCCTTATGACTTTTGCCTTTTGTCTTTTGCCTTTTGCCTTTTCCTTTTGACTTCTTACTTTGGCCTTTTGACTTTTGCCTTTTGACTTTTGATTTTTTACTTTTGACTTTTGCCTTTAGCCTTTTCCTTTTGACCTTTGACTTTTGCCGTTTGCCATTTGCCTCTTGCCTTTTGGCTTTTGACTTCTGCCTTTTGCCTTTTGCATTTTGCCTTTTGCCTTTTGACTTTTGCCTTTTGGCTTTTGGCTTTTGCCTTTTGACTTTTGACTTTTGCCTTTTGACTTTCGACTTTTGACTTTTGTCTTTTGCCTTTTGCCTTTTGCCTTTTGTCTTTTGCCGTCTGCCTTTTGCCTGTTGCCTTTTGACTTTTTCCCTTTGCCTTTTGACTTTTGAATTTTGAATTTTTCTTTTTGCCTTTTGACTTTTACCTTTTCCAATTCGACTTTTGCCTTTTGACTTTTGTCTTTTGCCTTTTGAATTTTGCCTTTTTCCTTTTTCCTTTTGCCTTTGCCTTTTGACTTTTGACTTTTGCCTTTAGACTTTTGACTTTTGCCTGTTGCCTTTTGACTTTTGCCTTTTGATTTTTTACGTTTACCTTTTGACTTTTGCCGTTTGCCTTTTCACTTTTGAATTTTTTTATTTTGCCTTTTTCCTTTTCCTGTTTGACTTTTGTCATTTGCCTTTTGCCTTTGGACTTTCGAATTTGGACTTTTGATTTTTTTCCTTTTGACTTTTGACTTTTGCCTTTTGACTTTTGTCTTTTGAATTGTGACTTTTGCCTTCTGAATTTTTCCTTTTGCCTTTGCCTTTTGAATCCTGACTTTTGACTTCTGACTTTTGCCTTTTGCATTTTGACGTTTGCCTTTTGACGTTTGCCTTTTGCCTTTTGATTTTTCCTTTTGACTTTTGACTTTTGAAATTTGCCTTTTGAGTTTTGCCTCTTGCCTTTTGACTTTTGACTTTTGACTTTTGCCTTTTGCCTTTTACCCTTTGACTTTTGACTTTTGCCTTTTGCCTTCTGCCTTTTGCATTTTGACTTTTGACTTTTGCCTTTTGCCTTTTGCCTTTTGAGTTTTGCCTTTTGACTTTTGCCTGTTGCCTTTTGCATTTTGCCCTTTGCCTTTTGCCTTTGCTTTTTGACTTTTTACTTTTGCCTTTTGACTTTTGACTTTTGCCTTTTGCCTTTTGACTTTTGCCTTTTTCCTTTTGACTTTTGCCTTTTGACTTTTGTCTTTTGTCTTTTGACTTTTGCCTTTTGCCTTTGCCTTTTGACGTTTGACTGTTGCCTTTTGACATTTGACTTTTGGCTTTTTGCCTGTTGACTTTTTTTCTTGAATTTTAACTTTGCCTTTTGACTTTTGCCTTCTGCCTTTTGACTTTTTGCTTTTGACTTCTGCCTTTGCCTTTTGTCGTTTGACTTTCGCCTTTTGTCTTCTGCCTTTTGCCTTTTGCCTTTGCCTTTTGACTTTTGACTTTTTCCATTTGACTTTTGACTTTTGCTTTTGCCTTTTGACTTTTGCCTTTTGAGTCTTGACTTTTGCCTTTTTCCTTTTGACTTTTGCCTTTTGCCTTTTGCCTTTTGCCTTTTGCCTTTTGCCTTTTGACTTTTGCCTTTTGAGTCTTGACTTTTGCCTTTTTCCTTTTGACTTTTGCCTTTTGCCTTTTGCCTTTTGCCTTTTGCCTTTTGCCTTTTGACTGTTGGCTTTTGCATTTTGCCTTTTGCCTTTTGACTTTTGCCCTTTGCCTTTTGCCTTTTGCCTTTTTCCTTTGCCTTTTTGACTTTTGACTTCTGCCTTTTGACCTTAGACTTTTGCCCTTTGCCTTCTGACTTTTGTGTTTTGCCTTTTGCATTTTGCCTTTTTCCCTTTGCCTTTTGCCTTTTGCCTTTTGCCTTTTGACTTTTGCCTTCTGACTTTTGACGTTTGCCTTTTGCCTTTTGACTTTTGCCTTCTTGTTTTTGACTTTTCCTTTTGCATTTTGACTTTTGCCTTTCGACTTTTGCCTTTTGCATTTTGATTTTTCCTTTTGACTTTTGACTTTTGCCTTTTGAATTTTGACATTTTTCTTTTTCCTTTTGACTTTTGAAATTTGCCTTTTGACTTTTGCCTCTTACCTTTTGACTTTTGGCTTTTGACTTTTGACTTTTTCCTTTTTCCTTTTACCTTTTGACTTTTGACTTTTGCCTTGTGCCTTTTGCCTTTTGCCTTTTGGCTTTTGACTTTTGCCTTTTGTCTTTTTCCTTTTGCCTTTTGGCTTTTGCCTGTTTCCCTGAGCCTTTATCCCTTTGCCTTTTGCCTTGTGCCTTCTGCCTTTTGCCTTTTGACTTTTGACTTTTGCCTTTTGCCTTTTTCCTTTTGACTTTTGACTTTTGACTTTTGAATTTTTCCCTTTGCCTTTTGACTTTTGACTTTTGCCTTTTGACTTTTGTATTTTGTCTTTTGACTTTTGCCTTTTACCATTTGCATTTTGCCTTTGCCTTTTGACGTTTGACTTTTTCCTTTTGACATTTGACTTTTGCCTTCTTTCCTTTTGACATTTTTTCTTTTGACTTTTGACTTTTGCCTACTTTTGCCTTTTGCCTTTTGACTTTTTGCTTTTGACTTTTGCCTTTGCCTTTTCTCGTTTGACTTTTGCCTTTTGCCTTTTGTCTTTTGCCTTTTGCCTTTGCCTTTTGACTTTTGACTTTTGCCTATTTACTTTTGACTTTTGCCTATTGACTTTTGACTTTTGCCTCTGCCTTTTGACTTTTGCCTCTTGAGTTTTGACTTTTTCCCTTTGACTTTTGCCTTTTTTCTTTTTGACTTTTGACTTTTGATTTTTGCCTTTTGCCTTGTGCCTTGTGACTTTTGCCCTTGTCCTTTCGCCTGTTTCCTTTTGCCTTTTGCCTTTTCCCTTTTCACTTATGACCTTTTCCTTTGCCTTTTGCTTTTTGACTGTTGACTTCTGCCTTTTGCCTTTTGCCTTTTGCCTGTTTTATTTTGACTGTTTGCTTTTGCATTTTGCCTTTTGCCTTTTGCCCTTTGACTTTTTCCCTTTGCCTTTTGCCTTTTTCCTTTTTCCTTTGCCTTTTTACTTTTGACTTCTGCCTTTTGACCTTTGACTTTTGCCTTTTGCCTTTTGAATTTTGACTTTTGCCTTTTGCCTTTTGCCTTTTGCCCTTTGCCTTTCGTCTTTTGCCTTCTGCCTTTTGACTTTTGAATTTTGCCTTTTGACTTTTGACGTTTGCCTTTTGCCTTTTGACTTGTGGCTTTTTATCTTTTACTTTTTCCTTTTGAATTTCGCCGTTTGCCTTTTGACTTTTGACTTTTACCTTTTGACTTTTGCCTTTTTCCTTTTGCCGTGTGACCTGTATTATGTGTTGTCAACGTTAACCACACCAATTGAAACTCTTTGGTCATGGTCAGTAACATATATTAGGATTCTGATATGAAGCGGAACACGGAGCAGAGGCAAAGGGTGAGGCAAGAAGCTCAGCGGCGGAACGGAACTGATGATAGGTGGAGCGGAAAGCAAGATGAATGACTTCATTGGGTGAAAGAAGGCAAGTTACATTGAGCAGAGGCAAAATATTGAGTATGCTACCCTACATCCTAAAACTAGTGCTAGAGCCAGTCCTTCTCCGCATGAAGGTGGGAGCGATCTGGGTCGCTGTGACCGCTGAGCTGTTGCTGGTGCTGCTGGTAATGGAGATGGTGGTGGAGTCACTTCGTGAATCCAGCTGTTCAGGTTGTCTCGGGGCAGCCTCCATCGTGCTCTTGGGGACGAGTGCGCTGCTCGAGCGATGTTTGCCGTGCAGGTCGTGGTCGACGGTGACACGACCGTTGGTTGTGTTGGCGCGTAGTGGAGACCGCGCCCCCTTGGCTGCTGGCGGGTCCGGCCGTTGGCACGGGACGTGGGCATTCTTGACGGCCGGGTAGTTGGGCCTGAGAGGCTTGGTCGGTTTTGCCGCCCGAGCCATTGGGCTACCAATAACCGGAGATGAGCCCTCGCGGGTGCAGGGCAGGTAGGTGTTTTCTGCTCCGGACAGTGGGGGTGCAAAGACCATTTTGGCACCAGAGAGGGGTATGAGAGAGAGACAGTATGTGCCGTGTGGTACTTGAATAATACTCCGACAACATATGCCTACTTTGGTTGGTCAATGTTTATGATAGCCAAACTGTGCCACTACTTGTTGAAGGTTGTTGTACTTGCTAGACAATACCTAGTGTTTCTAAACCATTGTTTACCCCCTCTGACCATTCGTGACTTGTGTTATGAGTTGTCAAAGTTAACCACACAGTGAAATTCTTTTGGTCATGGTCAGTGACATATGCATACTTTGGCTGTTCATTGTGCATGGTGGCCACACGGTGCCACTACTTATTTTAGGTCTTTGTACTTGCTAGTAAATAACTATTATTCCCAATCCATTGATTCCCCCTCTGACCATTTGTGACTTGTATTATGAGTTATGAACGTTGACACATCATAATGGGATTCGTTAGTCATGACCAGTGACATATGTCTACTTTGGTTGGTCAATGTGCATGTTAGCCACACCGTGCCAATACTTATTGATGGTCTTTGTAATAACTAGTCAATAACTAGTATTCCAAAACCATTGTTTCCCCCTCTGACCATTTGTAACTCGTGTCATGAGTTGTCAACATTGGCCACAAGTAGTGGAATGTTTTGGTCACGGTCAGTCGCATATGCCTAATTTGGTTGGTCATTGTGCATGGTATCTATCAGTGCCACTACTTATTGAAGGTCGTTGTACTTCCTAGTCAAATACATATTCCCAACCATTGTTTTCCCCTCTGTCCATTTGTGACTCGTATTATGGGTTGTCAACATTGACCACATGATAGGAGATTCATTGGTCATAGTTAGTGACATATGCCTTATGTGGTTGGTCATTGTGCATTGTAGCCATAGCGTGCCACTATGTATTGAAGATCTTTGTACTTGCTAGTTGACAACTAGTATTCTCCAACCATTGTTTCCCCATTTGACCATTTGTGCCTAACTTGTTATGATTTGTCAACGTTGACCACACCCAATGGAATTGTTCTGTCATGGTCAGTGACATATGCCTACTTTGGTTGGTCATTGTGCATGGGAGCTATACTGTGCCACTGCATGTTAAAGGTCTTTGTACTTCCTAGATGATACCTAGTGCTTCCAAGCCATAGTTTCCCCCCTCCGACCATTCGTGACTCGTGTTATGAGTTGTCAACGTTGAGCACACGCGGTGAAATTCTTTGGTCATTGTCACTGACATATGTTTACTTTGGATGGTCATTCTGCATGGTAGCCACACCGTGCCACTACTTATTGAAGATCGTTGTACTTGCTAGTGGGGAACTAGTATTCCCAATCCATTGTTTCCCCATCTGGCTATTTGTGACTTGTATTATGAGTTGTGAACGTTGACCCATTCTCATGAAATTCTTTGGTCATGATCAGTGACATATGCCTACTTTGGTTGGTCGTTGTGCATGGTAGCCACACTGTGCCACTACTCATTTGAGGTCCTTTTACTTGCTAGTTGATAACTAGTATTAAAAAACCATTGTCTCTCCCTCTGACCATTTGTGACTCGTGTTATGAGTTGTCAACATTAACTACACATAGTGAAACTCTTTTGGTCATGGTCAGTGACATATGCCTACTTTGGTTGGTCATTGTGCACAATAGCCACACTGTGGCACTAATTATTGAAGTTCTTTGTACTTGCTAGTCAATAACTAGTATTCCCAAACCACTCTTTTCCCCGTTGACCATTTGTGACTCGTGTTATGAGTTGTCAACATTGGCCACACACAGTTGAATGACTTCGTCGGTCAGTGTTATATGCCTAATTTGGTTGGTCATTGTGCATGGTAGCCACACCGTGCAACTACGTATCGAAAGGTCTTTGTACTTGCTAGTCAATAACTAATATTCCCAAACCATTGTTTTCCCCTCTGACTATTTGTGACTCGTTTCATGGGTTGTCAACATTGACCACATAAAGTGAAATTCTTTGGTCATGGTCTGTGACATAGGCCTAATGTGGTTCATCATTGTGCATTGTAGCCACATTGTGTCACTATGCATTAAAGATCTTTGTATTTGCTAGTTGATAACTAGTGTTCCCAAATCATTGTTTCCCACTTTGACCATTTGTGACTTGTATTATGGGCTGTCACCGTTGGCCACACATAGTAAAATCATTTGGTAATGGTCAGTGACAAGTGCCTACTTTTGTTGGTCATTGTGCATGGTTGTCACATCGTGCCACTACTTATTGAAGGTCTTTGTACCGGCTAGTTGATAACTAGTGTTTCCAAACCATTGTTTCTCCCCCTTACCATCTATGATTTGTATTATGAGTTGTATACGTTGACCCATCACAGTGAAATTCTTTGGTCATGGTCAGTGACATATGCCTACTTTGGTTGGTCATTGTGCATGGTAGCCACTTTGTGCCAACACGTACTGAAGATCTTTGTACTTTCTAGTTGATAACTCGTGTATGAGTTGTCAATGTTGACCACACATAGTGAAATTCTTTGGTCATGGTTAGTGACATATTCCTTCTTTGGTTGGTCATTGCGCATGGTAGGCACACCGTGCCACTGCTTATTGAAGATCCTTGTACATGATAGTTGATAGCTAGTATTCCCAAACCATTGTTTCCCCCTCTGACTATCTGTGACCCGTGTTATGGATTGTGAACATTGACCGCACATAATGGAATTTGTTGGTCATCGTCAGTGACATATGCCTAATTTGGTTGGTCATTGTGCATGGTAGCCACACCGTGCCACTGCTTATTGAAGGTCTTTGTACTTGCTAGACAACACTTAGTGTTCTCAAACCATTCTTTCCCCCTCGGACCATGTGTGACTCATAGAATAAGTCGTCAATGTTGACCACACATAGTGAAATTATTTGGTCATAATCAGTGACGTGCCTACTTTGGTTGGTCATAATGCTTGGTATCCACACCATGCCTCTACCATTGAGGATCTTTGTACCTGCTAGTTGATAACTAGTATTCCCAAACCATTAATTCACCTTCTGAACATTTGTGACTTGTGTTGTGAGTTGTGGGCGTTGACCCATCATAATGGAATTCTTTGGTCATGATCAGTGACATATGCATAGTTTGGTTGGTCATTGTGCATGGTAGCCACACCGTGCCACTACTTATTCAAGGTCTTTGTACTTGCTAGTTAACAACTAGTATTCCCAACGCATAGGTCCCCTCACTGACCTTTTGTAACTCGTGTTATGAGTTTTGAACGTTGACAACACACAGTGAAAATCTTTTGAAAATGGTCAGCGACATATGCCTACTTTGGTTGGTCATTGTGCACGGTAGTCACAATGTGCCATAACATATTGAAGGTCTTTGTACTTGCTAGACAATTACTAGTATTCCCAACCCATTGTTTCCCCCTCTGACCATTTGTGACTCGCACTAGGATTTGTCAACATAGAACACCTCAAGTGAAAATCTTTGGTCATGGTCAGTGACATATGCCTCCTTTGGTTGGTCATTGTGCATGGTAGCTATACAGTGCCACTACTTGTTGAAGATTTTTGTACCTGCTAATTGATAACTAGTATTTCCAAACCATTGTCTCCCCCTCAGACCATTTGTGACTCGTGTTATAAGTTGTCAATGCTCACCACACGTAATGAAATTATATGGCCATGATAAGTGGCATATGCCTACTTTGGTTGGTCATTGTGCACGGTAGTCACAATGTGCCATAACATATTGAAGGTCTTTGTACTTGCTAGACAATTACTAGTATTCCCAACCCATTGTTTCCCCCTCTGACCATTTGTGACTCGCACTAGGATTTGTCAACATAGAACACCTCAAGTGAAAATCTTTGGTCATGGTCAGTGACATATGCCTCCTTTGGTTGGTCATTGTGCATGGTAGCTATACCATGATAAGTGGCATATGATAAGTGGCATATGCCTACTTTGGTTGGTCATTGTGCATGGTATCCACACCATGCCACTACCTATTGAAGATCTTTGTTCTTGCTAGTTGATAACTGGTATCCCTGAACCGCTGTTTCCCCCTCTGACCATTTGTGACTCATATTATTGGTTGTCAACATTAACCACGTGAAGTGAAATTCTTTGGTCATGGTCAGTAACATATGCCAAACTTGGTTGGTCATTGTGCATCGTAGCCACAGAGTTCCACTATGTATTGAAGATCTTTGTACTTGCTAGTTGATAACTAGTGTTTTGAATCCATTGTTTCCTCCTCTGACCATTAGTGACTCGGTTTATGAGTTGTCAACGTTAACCACACAAAGTGGAACACTGTGGTCATAGTCAGTGACATATGCATACTTTGGCTGGTCATTGTGCATGGTAGCCACACCGTGCTACTACTTATTGAAGGTCTTTGTACTAGCTAGTTTATAACTAGTGTTTCCAAATGATAGTTTCCCCCTTTGACCATTTGTGACTTGTATTATGAGTTGTTAACGTTGACCCATCATAGTGAAATTCTTTGGTCATGGTGAGTGACATATGCCTACTTTGATTGGTCATTGTGCATTGTAGCCACACTATGCCAATATGTACTGAAGATATTTGTACTTTCTAGTTAATAACTGGTGTTCCCAGACCGTTGATCTCCCCTCTGACCATTTGTAACTCGTGTTATGAGTTGTCAACGTTCACCACACATAATGAAATTCTTCGGTCATGGGCAGTGACATATGCCTACTTTGGTTAGTCGTTGTGCATGATAGGCACACCGTACCACTACTTATCGAAGATCTCTGTACTTGATTTTTGATAACTAGTATTCATAAACCATTGTTTCCCCCTCTGACCATTTGTGACTCGCATTATGAGTTGTCAACATTGACCACCTAAGGTAAAATTCTTCAATCATAGTCAGTGACACGTGCCTCCTTTGGTTGGTCATTGCAAATGGTAGCCACACCGTGCCACTAATTATTGAAGATCTTTGTACCTGCTAGTTGTTAACTAGTATTACCAAACCATTCTTTCCCCCTTTGACCATTTGTGACTTGTGTTATTAGTGGTCAACATTGACCACACATAGTGAAATTCTTTGCGCATGATAAGAGACATATGCCTACTTTGGTTGGTCATTGTGCATTGCAGCCACACCGTGCCACTACCTATTGAAGATCTTTGTACTTGCTAGTTGTTAACTAGTTTCCCAAACCATTGTTTCCCCCTCTGACCAATTGTGACTCGTGTTATGAGTTTTGAACGTTGACCACACATGGTGAAATCATTTGTTTATGGTCAGTGACATATGCATACTTTGGTTGGTCATTATGCATTGTAGTCACACTTTTCCACTGCTTATTGAAGATCCGTATACTTGCTAGTTGATAAATAGTATTCCCAAACCATTGTTTCCCCCTATGAACATGGTTTCCACACCGTGCCACTTCTTATGAAATGTCTTTGTACTTGCTAGATGATAACTAGTATTTCCATATCATTGTTTTCCCCTCTCACTATTTCTTTCTCATGATATGAGCTGTCAACGGGGACCACACACAGTTGAATTGTTTGGTCATGGTTAGTGACATGAGCCTATTTTGGTTGGTCATTGTGCATGGTAGCCACACCGTGCCACTACTTATTGCAGGTCTCTGTACTTGCTAGTCGACAACTAGAACTCCCCAACCATTGTTTCTCCCTTTGACCATTAGCGACTCGTGTTTTGAGTTGTCAACGCTGACTGCACATAGTGAAATTAGTTGGTCATGGTCAGTGACGTCTGCTTACTTTGGTTGGTCATTGTGCATGGTAGCCACAGTGTGCCACTACTTGTTGAAGGTCTTTGTACTTGCTAGAAAATACCTAGTGTTTCTAAACCATTTTTCCCCCTCTGACCATTCGTGAATCGTGTTATGACTTGTCAAAGTTGACCATACCCAGTGGAATTCTTTGGTCATGGTCAGTGACATATGCCTACTTTGGTTGGTTATTGTGCATGGTACCCACACCGTACCACTACGTATTAAAGGTGTTTGTACTTCCTAGATGGTACCTAGTGCTTCCAAGCCATTGTTTCCCCCCTCTGACCATTCGTGACACGTGTTATGAGTTTTCAACGTTCACCACACACAGTGATATTATTTGGTCATGGACACTGACATATGCATACTTTGGATGGTCATTGTGCATGATAGCCACACCGTGCCACTACTTATTGAAGGTCTTTGTACTTGCTAGTTGATAACTTGTATTCCAAATCCATGTTTTCCCCATTAGGCCATTTGTGACTTGTATTATGAGTTTCGAATGTTCACCCATCATAATGGAATCCTTTGGTCATGATCAGTGACATATGCCTACTTTGGCTGGCCATTGTGCATGGTAGCCACACGGTGCCACTACTTCTTGAAGGTCTTTGTACTTGCTAGTTGATAACTAGTATTCACAAACCATTGTTTCCCCCTCTGGCCATTTGTGCCTTGTGTTATGAGTTGTTAACATTAACCACACATAGTGAAACTCTTTTTGTCATGGTCAGTGACATATGCCTACTTTGGTTGGTCATTGTGCATGGTAGCCACACCGTACCACTAGTTTTTGAACGTTTTTGTACTTGCTACTTGATAACTAGTATTTCCAAACCATTGTTTCCCCCTCTGACCATTTGTGACTCGTGTTATCAGTTGTCAACATTGACCACACATCGTGGAACTCTTTGGTCACGGTCAGTGGCACATGCCTAGTTTGGTTGGTCATAGTGCGTGGTAGCCACACCGTGCCACTACTTATTGAAGGTCTTTGTACTTGCTATTCAATAACTAGTATTCCCAATCAATTGTTTCCCCATCTGACTTTTTGTGACTCGTATTATGGGTTGTCAACATTGACCACATAAAGTGAAATTCGTTGGTCATAGTCAGTGACATATGCATACTTTAGTTCGTCATTGTGCATGGTAGCCACACCGTGCCACTATCTATTGAAGGTCTTTGTTCTTGCTAGTTGATAACAAGTGTTCCCAGACAATTGTTTCCCTCTTTGACCATCTGTGACTTGTATTATGAGTTGTCAACGTTGGCCACACATAGTGAATTTTTTTGGTCATGGTCATTGACAAATGCCTACTTTGGTTGGTCATTGTGCATGGTACTCACACCGTGCCACTGCTTATTGAAGGTCTTTGTACTAGCTAGCTGATAACTAGTGTTTCCAAACCATTGTTTCCCCCTCTCACCATTTATGAATTGTATTATGAGTTGTGAAAATTGACCCATAATAGTGAAATTCTTTGGTCATGGTCAGTGACATATGCCTACTTTGGTTGGTCATTGTGCATGGTAGCCACACCGTGCCAATACGTACTGAAGATCTTTGTACTTTCTAGTTAATGACAAGTGTTCACAAACCATTGTTTCTCCCTCTAACCGTTTTTGACTCATGTTATGAGGTGTCAATGTTGACCACACAAAGTAAGATCATTTGGTCATGGTCACTGACATATGCCTACTTTGGTTGGTCATTGTGCATGGTAGCCACACCGTGCCAATACGTACTGAAGATCTTTGTACTTTCTAGTTAATGACAAGTGTTCACAAACCATTGTTTCTCCCTCTAACCGTTTTTGACTCATGTTATGAGGTGTCAATGTTGACCACACAAAGTAAGATCATTTGGTCATGGTCACTGACATATGCCTACTTTGGTTGGTCATTGTGCAGGGTAGGCACACCGTACCACTATGTTTTGAAGTTCTGTGTACTTGCTAGTTAACAAATAATACCCAAACCATTGTTTCCCCTCCTCCCCTGACCATTTTTGACTTGCATTATGAGTTGTGAATGCTGACCCATCATAGTGAAATTCTTTTATCATGGTTAGTGACATATGCCTACTTTGGTTGGTCATTGTGCATGGTAGCCACACCATGCCACTACTTATTGAAGGTCTTTCTACTGGGTAGTCGATACCTGGTGTTTCCAAACCATTGTTTCTCCCTCTGACCATTTGTGACTTGTATTATGAGTTGTGAATGTTGACCCATCATAGTGGAGTTCGTTTTTCATGTTCAGTGACAAATGCATACATTGGTTGGTCATTGTGCATGGTAGCCACAGCGTGCCACTACTTACTAAAGGTCTTTGTGCTTGCTAGTCGGTACCTAGTGTTTCCAAACCATTGTTTCCCCCTCTGATCATTTGTGAATCATATTATGAGTTGTTATCATTGACTACACGCTGTGGAATGCTTTCATGATGGTTAGTGAGATACTCGTACTTTGGTTGGTCATTGCGCATTCTAACCACACCGTGCCACTACTTATTGAAGGTCTCTGTACTTTCTAGTTGATAACTAGTATTCCTAAACCATTGTTCCCCCCTCTGACCATTTGTGACTCGTGTTATGAGTTGTCAACATTGACCACACCTAGTGGAATTCATTTGTCATGGTCAGTGACATATGCATACTTTGGCTGGTCATTGTGCATGGTAGCCACACCGTTCCACTACGTATTGAAGGTCTTTGTACTAGTATTTCCAGATCATTGCTTCCCCCTCTCACCATTTGTGACTCGTGTTATGATTTGTCAACGTTGACCACAAACAGTCGAATCATTGGGTCATTATCAGTGACACCTGCCTACTTTGGTTGGTCATTGTGCATGGTAGTCACACCGTGCCACTATTTATTGAAGGTCGTTGTACTCCCTACATGATACCTAGTGCTTCCAAGTCACTGTTTCCCCCCTATGACCATTCATGACTCGTGTTATGAGTTGTCAACGTTGACCATACATGGTGAAATTCTTTGGTCATGGTCAGTGATATATCCATAATTCGGTTGGTCATTGTGCATGGTAGCCACACCGTACCACTTCTTATTTATGGTTTTTTTACTTGCTAGTTGATAACTTGTATTCCCAAAAAATTGATTCCACCTCTGTCCATTTTTGGCTTGTGTTTTGAGTTGTAAACATCGGCCACATAAAGTGAAATTCTGTGGTCATCGTCAGTGACATCTGCCTACTTTGGTTGGTCATTGTGCATGGTAGCCACACCGTACCACTAATTATTGAAGGTCTTTGCACTTTCTAGTTGATAACTAGTGTTCCCAAACCATTTTTACCCCCTTTGATCATTTGTGAATTGTATTATGAGTTGTCAACGTTTGTCACACATAGTGAAATGGTTTGGTCATGGTCAGTGACAAATGACCACTTTGGTTGGTCATTGTGCATGGTAGCCACACCGTGCCACTAGTTATTGAAGGTCTTTGTACTAGCTAGTTGAAATTTAGTGTTTTCAAACCATTGTTTCCCCCTTCCACCCTTTATGACTTGTGTTATGAGCTGTGAACATCGACCCATCGTAGTGAAGTTTTTTGGTCATGGTCAGTGACATAATCCTACTTTGGTTGGTCATGGTAGCCACACCATGCCACCACTTATTGTTTTTGTACTTGATAGTTAATAGCTGGTATTTCTAAACCATTTTTTCTTCCTCAGACCTTTTGTGATTTGTGTTATGAGTTGTCAACGTTGACCACACACTCTGAAATTCTTCGTACATAGTCAGTGACATACATATGCCTACATTGGTTGGTCATTGTGCATGGTAGCAACACTGTGCCTCTACTTATTGAAGTTCTTTTTCCTAGCTAGTTAATAACTAGTATTCCCAAACCATTTTTTCTCCCTCTGATCATTTGTGACTCGTTCTATGAGTTATCAATGTTGATCACACATAGTGGAGTTCTTCGGTCATGGTCAGTTACACACGCCTAATTTGGTTGGTCATTGTGCATGGTAGCCAGACCGTGCCACTACTTATTGAAAGTCTTTGCACTTTCCAGTTGACAACTATGATTCCCAAACCATTGTTTCCCCCTTTGACCATTTGGGACTTGTGTTATGAGTTGTCAACTTTGACCATGCACAATGGAATTATTTGGTCATGGACAGTGACATACACCTAACTTGGTTGGGCATTGTGCATCGTAGCCACACCCTGCCACTAGTTATTAGAGGT
Organism: Penium margaritaceum; assembly: GCA_023375785.1. NCBI lineage: Eukaryota > Viridiplantae > Streptophyta > Zygnematophyceae > Desmidiales > Peniaceae > Penium > Penium margaritaceum. The sequence goes on along the minus strand of SZWC01003346.1, from coordinate 181,257 downwards.
CTTTGTACTTTATAGTTGATAACTTGTATTCCCAAACCATTGTTTCCCCTTCTGAACATTTGCGACTTGTATTGTGAGTTGTCAACGTTGACCCATCATAGTGAAATCATTTGGTCATAGTCAGTGTCATATGCCTACTTTGGTTGGTTATTGTACATGTCAGCCACACCGTGCCACTATGTATTGAAGGTCCTTGTACTTGCTAGTCAATAACTGGTATTTCACACCATTATTTATACCTCTTGACCATTTTTGTTTTGTGTTATGAGTTGTCAAAGTTGACCACACATAGTGAAGTTATTTTCTTTATAGTCTGTGACATGTGCCTACATTGGTTGGTCATTGTGCATGGTAGCCACACTGTGCCACTGCATATTGATGGCCTTTTTACTTGCTTATTATTACCTAATGTTCCCAAACCATTGTTACTCCCTTAGACCATTTGTGACTTGTGTTATGAGTTGTTGAACGTTGACCAGACAAAGTGGAATTCTTTGGTCATGATAAGTGACATATGCCTACGTTGTTTGGTCATTGTGCATGGTAGCCACACCATGCGACTAGTTATTGAAGGTCTTTGTACTTCTAGTTCGTAAATTTTATTCCGAAACCATTGTTTCCTCCTCTGACCATTTGTGAATCGTGTTATGAGTTGTCAACGTTAACCACACACAGTGAAATTTGTTAGTCATGGTCAGTGACATATGCCTACTTTGGTTGGTCACTATGCATGGTAGCCACACCGTGCCACTACGTATTGAATGTCTTTGTATATGCTAGTCAATTCCTAGTGTCCTAAACCTATGTTTCCCACTCTGACCATTTGCGACTCGTATTATGAGTTGTCGACGCTGACCATACATTGTGAAATTATGTGTTCATGTTCAGTGACATACGCCTACTTTGGTTGGTCATTGTGCATGGCAGCCAAACCGTGCCACTACTTATTGAATGTCTTTGTAATTGCTAGTTTCCAACTAGTATTCCCAAACCATTGTTTCCCCCTCTGACCATTTGTCACATGTATTATTGGTTGTGAATGTTTACCACCCATAGTGGAATTATTTGATCATGGTCAGTGACATATGCCTACTTTTGTTGGTCATTGTGCATGGTAGCCACACTGTTCCACTACTTATTGAAGGTCTTTGTACTTGCTAGTCGATAACAAGTGTCCCCAAAGAATTGTTTTCCCCCTCTCACCATTTACGATTCGTGTTTTGAGTTCTCAACGTTGACCACAAAAAGTGAAATTGTTAGGTCATGGTCAGTGCCATATGCCTACTTTGGTTGTTCATTGTGCATGGTAGGCACCCTGTGCCAATACGTACAGAAGGTTTATATACTAACTAGTCAAGAACTAGCATTCCCAAACCATTATTTCCTTATCCGACCAACTTTGACTTGTATTCCGTGTTGTCAACATTGACCACACATAGTAGAATTCTTTGGTCATTTTTGGTGACATATGCCTACATTGGTTGGTCATTGTGTATGATAGCCACACCGTGCCACTACTTATTGAAGGTCATTGTATTTGCTAGATAATGCCTAGTATTCCCAACCCATTGTTTCCCCCTCTGATGATTTGTGACTTGTGCTATGAGTTGTCAACATTGACCACACATAGTGATACATGCCTACTTTGGTTGGTCATTGTGCATGGTAGCCACACCGTGCCACTATTCACTGAAGGTATTTGTACCTGCTAGGTGAGAACTAGTATTCCCAAACCATTGTCTCCCCCGTCTAACAATTGTGACTTGCGTTATGAGTAATCAATATTGACCACATAAAGTAAAACTGTTTTGGTCATGTTCAGCGACATATGCATCCTTTGGTTGGTCTTTGTGCATGGTAGCCACACCGTGCCACTACTTATTGAAGGTATTTGTACTTACTAGTTGATAACTAGTGTTACCAAACAATTGTTTCCCCCTCTTATCGGTTGTGACTCATATAGTGAGTTGTCAACGTCAACCAGACATAGTGAAATTCGTTTTGGTCAAGGTCAATGACATATGCCTACTTTGGTTGGTCGTTTTTCATGGTAGCCACACCATGCCATAACTTATTGAATGTGTTTTTACTTGCTATTCAATAACTGGTATTTCCAAAGCATTGTTTCTCCCTCAGACCATTTGTGACTCCTATTATGGGTTGGCAACGTTGACCACACACACTGAAACTCTTTTGTCATAGTCAGTGACATATGCCTACATTGGTTGGTCATTGTGCATGGATGCCACACCGTGCCTCTACTTATTGAAGGTCTTTGTACTAGCTATTCAATAACTAGTATTCCAAAACCATTGTTTCTCCCTCTGATCATTTGTGACTCGTGTTATGCATTGTCAATGGTGACCTCACACAATGGAATTGATTGGTCATGATCAATGACATACCCCTAATTTGGTTGGTCATTGTGCATGGGGGCCAAATCGTGCCAGTACGTCCTGAAGGTCTTTCTACTTTCTAGATGGTAACTAGTGTTCTCAAGCATAATGCCTTGGCTTGCAAGCATGACGCCTATGCATACAAGCATGACGCCTTTGCTTGCAAGCATGAAAACTTTGCTTACAAGCATGATGCCTTTGCTTATAAGCATAACGCCTTGGCTTACAAGCATGACGCCTTTGCTTACAAGCATAATGCCTATGCTTACAAGCACGACGCCTATACTAACAAGCATGACGCCTTTACTTACAAGCATGACGCCTATGCTTACAAGCATGATGCCTATGATTGCAAGCATGATGCATTTGCTTACAAGCTTGACGCCTATGCTTACAAGCATGACGCCATATGCTTACAAGCATGACACCTTTGCTTCCAAGCATGAACCCTTTGCTTCCAAGCATTACCCCTATGCTTACAAGCATGACGCCGATGCGTACAAGCTTGACGTCTATGCTTTCAAGCATGATGCCGTGGCTTACAAGGATGATGCCTATGCTTACAAGCATGACTCCTTTGCTTGCAAGCATGATGCCTTTGCTTACAAGCATGATGCTTATGTGTACAAGCATGACGCCTTTGCATACAACCATGACGCCTTTGCTTACAAGCATTATGCCTATAATTGCAAGCATGATGCCGATGCATACAAGCTTGACACCTATGCTTTCAAGAATGGTTCCTTTGCTTAGAATGACGCCTATGCGTACAAACATGATTCCTTTGGTTACAGACCTGATGCCTATGCTTACAAGCATAACTCCTATGCTTAGAATCATGACACCTTTGCTTACAAGCATGACGCCTATGCTTACAGGCATGACGCCTTTGGTTAAAGACATGGCGGCTTTGCTAACAAGCATGACGCCTTTGCTTACAAGCATGACGCCTTTGCCTACAAGCCTGACGCCTTTGCTTACAAGCATGATGCCTATGCTTACAAGCATGTCGCATATGCTCTCAAGCATGATGCCTAAGAATAAAATCGTGATGCCTTTGCTTACAAACATGACGCCTTTGCGTACAAGCATGACACCTATGATTACAAGCACGACACCTGGGCTGACAAGCATTGCACCTATGCTTACAAGTCTGACGCCCATGCTTACCATCATGACACCAATGCTTACAAGCATGACGCCTTTGCTTACAAGCCTGACGACTTTGCTTATAACCATAACGCCTTTGCCTACAAGCACAACGTCTTTGCATACAACCATGATGCCTATGGTTACATGCATAAATCCTTTGCTTACAAGGATGAGACCTATGCTTACAAGAATTACATTTTAGCTTACAAGCATGACGCCTTTGCTTGTAAACATGACACCTATGCTTACGAGCATGACGCCTTTGCTTACAAGCACCACGCATATGCTTACCAGCATGGCGCCTGTGCGTACAATCATGACGCCTTTGCTAACAAGCAACACGCCTATGCTTACAAGCATGACGTATTTCCTTACAAGCCTGATGCCTATGCTTACAAGCATGACACCTATGCTTACAAGCACAACGCCTATGTGTACAAGCATGACGCCTTTGCTTTCAAGTATGACGCCTTTTCTTACAAGCACGACCCCAATTCTTACCATCATGACGTCTGTGATTATAACCATGATGTCTATGTTTACCATCATGACACCTTTGCTTACAATGATGATGCCTATGTTCACATTCATGACGCGTTTACTTACAAGCATGAAACCTATGCTTACAAGCACCACACCTATGCTTACAAGCATGACACCTATGCATACAAGCATGACGCCTATGCTTACAAGCATGATACCTATGCGTACAAGAATGATAACTTTGGTTGCAAGCATGATGCCGTTGGTTACAAGCATAACTCTTTCCTTACGAGCATGACGCCTATAATCACAAGGACTACGCCTAGGTCTACATGCATGATGCCTATGCTTTCAAGCATGATGCCTTTGCTCACAATCATGATGCCTTTGCTTACAAGCATGATAACTATACTTACAAGCTTGACGCCTATGCTTACAAGCTTGACGCCTTTTCTTAAAAGCATGATGCCTTTGCTTACAAGCATGATGCCTTTGCTAACAAGCATGACGCCTATGCTTACAAGCATGATGCCTACTCTTACAAGCATGACACCTATGCTTGCATGCATGATACCTATGCTTTCAAGCAGGATGCCTATGTTTACAAGGATAATGCCTATTCTTACAAGCATGATGTCTTTGCTTACAAGCATGAAACCTATGCGTAAAATCCTTCTGCCTTTGATTACAAGAATGACGTTGTTGCTTACAAGCATGACGTCTTTGCTTACAAACATGACACCTATGATCACAAGCACAACAACTAGGCTTACAAGCATGACTCCATGGTTACGATCATGAGACCTATGCTCAAAAGCATGACGCCTTAACTTACAAGCAAGAGGCGTTTACTTACAAGCATGAAGCGTTTGCTTACAAGCATGACGCCTTTGCTTACAAGCATAATGCCTATGCTTACCATCATGACGCATATGCTTACAAGCATGACACCTATGCTTACAAGCATGATGCCTATTCTTACAAGCATGATGCCTTTTCGTACAAGCATGACGCCTTTGTTTACAAGCATGTCGCCTTTGCTTACAAGCATGACGCCTTTTCTTACAAGCATGAGGCCTTTGCTTACAAGCCTGAAACCTTTTCTTACAAGCGTGACACCTATGCCTACAAGCATGAAGCCTATGCTTTCAAGCATGATGCATGTCCTTAGAAGCATGACGCCTATGCTTACACGCACAACGCCCATGCTTACAAGCATGACGACTATGCTTACAAGCATGATGCCTTTCCTTTCAAGAATGATGCCTATGTGTACAAGCATTACATCTTTGCTTACAATCATGACTCCTATGCTCTCAAGGATGACGCCTATGCTTACAAGCATGACGCATTTGCTTACGAGCATGATGCCTTTGCTTACAAGCATGCCGCCTTTCTTATAAAGCACAAATGCCTATTCTTACAACCATGACGCCTATGCTTACAAGCATGACGCCTCTCTTTTTAAGCACAACGCCTATGATTACAAGCATGACACCTATGCGCATAAGCATGACGCCTTTTGCTTACAAGAATGATGCCTATGCTTACAAGCATGACACCTATGTTGACAAGGACAACTCTTATGCTTACAAGCATGAATCCTATGCTTTCAAGCATGACGCCTATGTTTAACATCATGATGCATATGCTCACAAGGATGACCCTTATGCTTACAAGCATGATGCCTATGCTTACAAGCATGATGCCTATGCTAACAAGCATGACCCCTATGCTTACGAGCATGACGTCTATGGTAACAAGCACGACTCCTTTGCTTACTAGCACGACGCCTATTCTTACAAGCACGACGCTTATGCTTACAAGCATGATGCCTATGCTTCCAAGCATGACGTCTATGCTTACAATCAAGACACCTATGCTTACAAGCATGACTCCTATGCATACAAGTATGACGCTTATGCTTACAAGAATGACATCTATACTTACAAGCACGAAACCTATGCTTACAAGCATGACACCTACGCTTACAAGCATGACATTTTTGCTTACCATCAGGACGCCTGTGCTTACAGTTAGCTACTGAGCTAACCACCTCTGGCAGAGAAGCCGCAAAACCAAAAATCTCACAAAGGTTTTTAGGCCTTCTTCCTTTGTTGACATGTGTCATGCACCCCAAACTTAATCAGGCATACACTTCACCTTCAAGAGTTCTAACATCTTAGCATTACATCTCAAGAAGAGCTCAAGTCGTCAATACGCAAGATAGCATCAAGCAAGGGTTGATTGATCAGCATGCAAGACAAGCCTTTCTATAGCTGTCTTTCCAGTCCTAGAACTGAAAAGCACATTCCTGGGAAGTGGCTTGAACCAGCCACATCACCAATAGACTTGCACTGTGGGCTTGACCCGTAAGCATCCTAGTGTCAAGGTGACAGACCAACGATGTAGTGTCCAAGAAGCTACAAACTTTCTTTCTTGGAAGCTTCCATAGCAAACAAGATGTGCATGGGGCCAGGATAGAACTCATGACCTCTCACTTGGCCAAATCAACAAAATGAACAAGGTAACTACTCACCCGCATGGTGTACTCAGAGGTCATATCTCACAAGAGACAGAGCATAACTGATTCACACGATAACTGATCTAGGGATCATGCCTCCATAAGGGGCAGAGCATTCATGATCCGTCCTACAACACTGAACAAGGGGCCAAAACATTCAACAAATTTCTCCCTTGCACCTTGCGTCAGTGACCATCATCATTCGTCATCACTTGCGTTGACCATGTCGATACCTTGCCTGCCCGCCTGGTGAAGATCCTTGTCCAGTGGCTTGGTAACCATGTCAGCCCGGTTCAGCTTGGTACGGACTTACTCGAGCTCCACTGTCTGCTTGTAGACCAACTCTCAATCGTAGTGGTTGCATATCTCAACGTGCTTTGTGTGCCTCGAAAGGACGAGGTTTTTTGACATGTCAATTGCACTCATGTTGTCAATCTTGATGACCATCGCCGTTGCCTGTGGTGCCTTCATCTCAGATAGCAAGCTTTGTAGCCACTGCATCTCTTTACACACCTCAGCCAAGGCGATGTACTCAGCTTCAGCTGTTGACACAGACACACATTCCTGCTTGCGAATTGCCCAACTGACTGCATCTCCATTCAACATACACACAAAGCCAGAGGTAGATTTTCTGTCATCGATAGTCCCTCCCCAATCAGCATCGTTGTAGCACATGAGACAAAGCAACGCGGATTGAGTGATGCCTCCAAACTGGAGCCCCATGTGTCGCGTCCCCTGTAGGTAGCGCATGATGCACTTCGCGGCCTGCTAGTGAAGTGGACCGGGATTGGCCACAAACCGGCTCACCTGTCCAACAGCATGGGCTATATCTGGTCGGATGGCGACCATGTCATACATCAGACTACCCACTGCAGACTGATATGGGATGCCAAGCATGTCAGTTTTCTCCGCTTTGTTGGATGGGGACATGGAGGTGGAGAGTTTTTACTCCGAGCTCATGGGTGTGCTGGCAGGTTTGCAATCTGCCATGTTGTATCATTTGAGGATGGAGTCGATGTATTTTTTCTGGTTCAGGCTGATGGTACCTGCTGCTCTGTTGTGCCTGATGGCAATTCCAAGATAGAAGTCAAGGGGACCCATGTCCTTCATCTCGAATCTGCTACTCAGCTGCCCCTTGAGATCGTCTAGCAGCTGCGTTGAAGAAGAGCATAGATCATGGTCATCAACGTACAAGGCAACCAACATAGTTCCTTTGACAATATCATGCACGTACATGCTAGGATCATTGTTGCAGTGCATGAAGGACTCCTTGGCCATGAACGTTTCCATCTCCTGGTACCAAAGTCTTGGCACTTATTTTAGCCCATAGAGTGCCTCCACCAATCTGCACACCTTGCCCTCAGGAGCATCAACCCCCTCCAGGACTTCCATCAATACCTCCTTGTCATTTTTTTTTCGTAAAGGAAAACTGTTTTGACATCCATCTGGTGGACCTCCAAGTTCCCGGCAGCAGCAATGGCGAGCATTGACCGGATGGGGGTAAACGTCACAACTGGAGCAAAGGTCTCATCGTACTCTGCGCCAAGCCGTTGGGAGAACCCCGTTACTACCACCCGTGCCTTGTACTTGTCTATCTTGCCATCCTGTTTCCTTTTTACTTTCAGTACACAACGTGAGCCCCGGCAGGTCTGTCCACCAGCACCCATGTCCCATTCTCTTCGATGGAGCTTAGTTCACTGCCAGTTGCTTCGTCCCACTCTGCGACAGAATTTGGCTCCTCTTGAACCAAGAATGAATAGCTGAAGTATTTCCATTCATCCCTATCTGCCTCGTAGTGCTGCCGAGGTTCTTTGAGGCGTGAACTGCTCCTTGAACAAACTGGTTGGTGTTGTTGATGTGGAGGCTGGAGGTCTGGTTTGTCGTTGATGATAGGAGAGGCATCCTCCTCATGTTCCGGAGGATCGGATACTTCGGAATGAGAGTCTTATTCCTCCGAGTCATCTTCATAAGCTCCTCTCCCTATTGCAGCACCTATCCCATGCCATTGTGTTGGTGCTTCATCTCCCTCTTCAAGGAGAGTGAGCCACTCTCCCTGTTTTAGATTGTTCTTGAGTTTGAGATGATCTCCCTTACTCACAGACCTTTCGTGGAAATCCATGTCTTTGCTGCGGATGACCTTCTTGGCTCCTTGGTCCCACAGTCGATAAGCTTTGTGGGCGGTGTCATAGCCCATGAAAATGCACTTTTGTGCTCTTGCATTGAGCTTTCTAGGGCCCTCACCGGCCTAGACCTTGGCAAACCTGGTGCAACCGAAGGCCTCCGGCTTCTTGCCTGACCATGCTTCTTGAGGCGTCTTCAGCTGTTGTGTCTGCTTCTTCTTGCCTCTCCTTTGGAGAGCTACTACAGGTGTGAGGTTCACAAGATAGGTAGCCGTACGTGCTGCTTCAACCCGGAACCTAGGAGGCAGCGTGGCGTCAAAGAGCATGCACCTTGTCATGCCTAGGAGCCACTCCCTGCAGGCTTTGTACTCTCTCCCATTTTCCGTCCTGAATGCCTACACCTTCTTTCCACTCTGTCGCTCAACCAAAACGACAAAAGCTTGCAGATTCTCCTTCACCTTGCTTTTCTTTTTAAGAACGCATGTCCACACCTTGTGACTGTTGTTGTCAATTCATGTGAGGAAATATCTGTTGCCTCTATTAGACGGTATGTGAAAGGGAACGTACACGTCAGAGTGCACGAGGTCAAGGGGTGCAAGAGCACGCGTGCCATTGCACTTGAAGGGTTTCCTTTTTGCCTTGCCTTGAAGGCATGGCTCACACATGATCCCGGCTCCCTCCGCCTCATCACCTAGCTCTATCTCACGCACTAGCTCCTGCTTTGCCATGAGCTCCAATGTGCAATGAGCCACGTGCCCAAAGCGCCTGTGCCACAATTTCTTGGAGGATGTGCACAGGGTAGAATGAATAGCCTAGGTGGTTGCATTTGCTTGCGGTTTTGTTGCTAAAATCATCTACTGCCACTGCCACTTCTTCCACTAATCCAACATGTCCTTCCTCATCTGAATCTACATCGCTGATCTCCTCATCATCACTCTCAGCCAAAGATACAGCCGTTGAAGTTGTCATTTAGGTCTGCAAGACGTAGATTCCATCAATGCGAGGAACCTGTGGGACAACCTTCTTGGCAGAGTAGGAGATGTCGATGTCCTTGGTAGGGACTATCACCGCTTCCTTCTCTGTAAAGACCACTGTCATGCCATGGTCAGTTATCCTAGAGACGGAGAGCAGGTTGGCCGTGAAGGAGGGAAAGTAGACCACCCCCTCTAGCTTGAGGTCGGAATCTCCACCGTTGACACCCACTATGATCGGCTTGTCACCAATCCCCTCAACTGCCTCAACCTTGCCGTTGGCAACTCTGAAGTTCTTGTTGCATGGAGCAAGTGAGAAGAAGTGTCTCTTCTTGTAAGTGGTGTGCTCTTTTGTGCCCGAGTCAAGGCCGTAAGCTCCTGGCTTGAGTATCGCCCTCCCTTTGTTGGAGGCACACTCAGCCATCAAGCTTGTGGGATCCTTCCCACCATTTCCCCCTCGTCATTCATCACCGTCGCCTCCCTCTCTCTTGGGTGCACGGCACTCTCGATCCCAGTGTCCAGCCTTGCCACAGTTATGTCAGTTTCCTTGGTGCTTTGCACCCCTTCCACTGTTGCTAGTGCTATTGTTTCCCTTGTATCCAGAGGAGGAGTTATTGCGGAAGGTTCCGCTTCCCCGTGAGGCAAAAACAGCCCTGTTTGTTTCACTGCTGCTACGATGCATGGCTTCATTCTGCGCATACTCAGAGACAGTGGTGTAGGAAACTAGATCTTCAGTCAACCCTCCAATCACCATTATCATCGGGCCCCAACTTTCCGGCAGCGTCATCAGAAAACTTATGGCCTGCATATCGGATTTCAGGTCCTACCCCATGCCGGTGGCTTGTTGCAAGAGCGTCTCAATGTTCTGCATAAAGGCGGAGACATCCTCCCCTTCACCAAGCCTCATGGTGATGAGATTTTGTAGGATGAAGAGACAATTGGCAAGTGAGGAGGACTGAAACACCTTGCCAAGTTTGGCGTATGCCGCGGCTGCCACTGTACAACCGCTGATATGCGAAAGGACTGAGGGTTGTATGGAGGAGACAAGAATGGCGAGAGCCTTCTTGTTGAGCTTGACCCATACCACAAGGTCAGCACCTTCCTCCTTTGGTGCTGGGGTGCTGGGATAGTTTAGTCAAGATATCCTAGCAGATCTCTGTCATCCATGATGATCTCAAACTGCCACTTCCAGAGCGCAAACCCCTCTCCATCAAACTTGAGGATGGGTGAATGATTCCCTGGTTCCCCTGTCCCTGCCATCCCTATAACTACAGCTGCTACAACTGCTGCACCTGTTGTTGATGCCAATGAACCTGTGTTTGAGGCCGCTATAGGCTTTTGGTGAGAAGAGGCAACTGCTTTCCCTGTTCACGTTGGCCGTTGCAAGCAGATATAGGCTGATGTAAGCTGATGTAGGTTGATGTCAGCTCCCAAGGTAGAAAGGTGCATATGTGTTGCATTCCCCTCCTATTGATGTTCTCCTGCAAAAGGAGAAGTTGGGTGAGAGGGAACGCGCTCTCACTGCTTGTGACATTAGCGGTTGCATGCATGAAAATTCCCTAACCAGAGGAGTGGGCCCATAACCCTTTTTTAGCTACTGAGCTAACAACCTCTAGCAAAGAAGCCGTGAAACCAAAAAGCTCACAAAGGTTTTTAGGCCTTCTTCCTTTGTTGACAAGTGTCATGCACCCCAAACTTAATCAGGCATACACTTCACCTTCAAGAGTTCTAACATCTTAGCATTACATCTCAAGAAGAGCTCAAGTCGTCAATACGCAAGATAGCATCAAGCAAGGATTGATTGATTAGCATGCAAGACAAGCCCTTTTATAGCTGTCTGTCCAGTCCTAGAACTCAAAAGCACATTCCTGGAAAGTGGCCTGAACCAGCCACATCACCAATATACTTGCACTGTGGGCTTGACACATAAGCATCCTAGTGTCAAGGTGACAGACCAACCATGTAGTGTCCAAGAAGCTACAGACTTTCTTTCTTGGAATCTTCCATAGCAAACAAGATGTGCATGGGGCCAGGATCGAACTCATGACCTCTCACTTCACCAAATCAACAAAGTGGCCAAGGTAACCACTAATCCACATCGTGTACTCACAGGTCATATCTCACCAGAGACAGAGCATAGTTGAGTCACACTACAATAGATCTACGGGTCATTCCTCGACAAGGGGAAGAGAATTCCTGATCCGTCCTACAACACTGAACAAGGGGCAAAAATATTCAACACTTACAAGCATGACGCCTCTGCTTAAAAACATGACGCTTATTGTTACAAGTATGACGCCTTTTCTTACAAGCATGATGCCTTTGCTTAAAACCATGAAGCATATACTTACAAGCATGGCGTCCTTGCCTACAAGAACGACGTCTATGCTTACAAACATGATGCCTTTGCTAACAATCATGATGTCTTTGCTTACAACCATGATGCGTATGCTTACAAGTATGACGCTAATGCGTACAAGCATGACGCCTTTGCTTGGAAGCATGACGCCTATGCTTACAAGCATGACACCTATGCTTGCCAGCATGACGCCTATGGTTGCAAGGAAGACGCCTATGCATACCAGCATGACACCTATACTTACAAGCACGACGCCTTTACTTTCCAACAAAAAGCCTATGCTTACAAGCACGACGCCTATGCTTACAAGCACGACGCCTATGCTTACAATCATGATTCCTTTGCTTTAAAGCATGGCGCCATTTCGTACAAGCATGACACCGATGCTCACAATCAAGATGCCTACGCATCCAAGCATGACACCTTTGCTTACAACCATGATGCCTCTGCTTACAACCATGATGCCCGTGCGTACAAGCATGACGCCTTTACTTACAAGCATGACACCTATGCTTACAAGCATGATGCCTATGCTAACCAGCATGACGCCTATGACTACAAGCATGACGCCTATGCATGTAAGCATTACACCTGTGCTTACAAGCACGATACCTTTGCTTTCGAGTACGATGCCTATGATTACAACCACAACGCTTATGCTTACAAGCATGACGCCTATGCATACAAGCACGATGCGTATGCATACAAGCATAATGCCTATGCTTAACAGCATGACAGATTTGCTTACAAGCATGAGGCCTTTTCTTACAAGCATGACGCCTTTGCTTACAAGCACAACGTCTATGCTTACAAGCACGACGTCTTTGCCTACAAACACGATGCCTATGCTTACAAGCATGATGCCTTTTCTTACAAGCATGACACCTTTGCTTACAAGCATGACACATTTGGTTACAAGCATAATGATTTTGCTTACAAGCATGACTCCTTTGCTCACAAGCATGACGCCTTTGCTTGCAAGCATGATGCCTTTGCTTACATGCATGACGCCTATGGTTACATGAACAATGCCTATGCTTACAAGGATGATCCCCATGCTTACAAGTATGAATCCTTCGGTTACAAGCATGATGCCGTTGCTTACACGCATGACGCCTTTGCTTACAAGCATGTCGCTTATGCTTACAAGCACGACACCTATGCTTACAAGCATGATGCATATGCTTACAAGCATGATGTCTATGCTTAAAAGCATGACCCCTATGCTTACAAGAACGACGCTTATGCGTAGGACATGACGCCATTGCTTACAACCATGAGGCCTATGCTTTCAAGCATGCCGTCTTTGCTTACCATCATAACGCCTTTGCTTACAAGCATGACACCTTTACTTACAAGCATGAAACGTATGCTTACGGGCATGGCGCCTATGCTTCCAAGCATGACGCCTTTCCTTACAAGCATGATATCTTTCCTTACAAGCATGACGCCTATGCTTACAAGCATGACGCCTTTGCTTACACGCATGATGCCAATGTTTACAAGAACGATGCCTATGCTTACAAGCATGACATCCTTGCTTACAAGGACGACTTCTATGCTTACAAGCATGACGCCTTTGCTTACAACAATGATGCCATGGCTTACAAGCATGACACCTATGCATACAAGCATGATGCCTGTGCTTACAAGCATGACGCCCATGCTTACTAGCATGACGTCTATGCTTACAGGCAGGACGCTTATGCATACAAGCATGACACCTATGCGTAGAAGTAAAACGTCATTGCAGCACGATGCAAATGCTTACAAGAACGACGCCTATGCTTACAAGCATGATTCCTATGCGTACAAGCACGACGCCTATGCTTACAAGAATGATGCCTACACTTACAAGCATGACAGCTTTGCTTACAAGCATGACGCCTTTGCTTACAAGCATGACGCCTTTGCGTTCAAAAATGATGCCTACGCTCACAATCAGGATGCCTATGCTTCCAATCATGCCACCTTTGTTTACAAGCACTAGGCCTATTCTTACAGGCACGGAATTATGCTCACAAGCCTGACGCCTATGCTTACCAACATGACGTCTATGTTTGCAAGCACAATGTCCATGCATACCAACATGATGCCTATGCTTACAAGCATGGTGCCTTTGCTTTCAAGTGCACGCCTATACTTACAAGCACTACGCCTATGCTTACAAGCATGATGCCTATGCTTACAAGCATGATGACTTTGCTTGCAAGCATGAGGCATATGCTTACAAGCGTGATGCCTATGCCTACAAGCATGATACCTATGCATACAAGCATGACGCCTATGCTTAGAAGAATGACGCCTCTACTTACAAGCATGACGCCCTTGCTAACAAGCACGAAGCCTATGCTTACAAGCATGATACCTTTGCTTACAATCATGAAGCCTTTGTTTACAACCATGATGCCTATGCTTACAAGCATGATGCCTCTGCGTACAAGCATGACGCCTTTGCTTACAAGCATGATGCCTATTCTTACAAGCATGGCGTATATGCTTGCCAGCATGATGCCTAAGCTTATAAGTGCAACGCCTATGCATACCAGCATGATGCCAATACTTACAAGCATGAGGTCTTTGCTTTCAAGCACAACGCCTATGATTACACGAACAACGCCTATGGTTACAAGCAAAACACCTCTGCATACAAGCACAACTTCCATGCTTACAAGCATGATGCCTATGATTACATACTAATATCTTTGCTTAGAAGCATGACGCCTTTCTATTCAAGCATGACGCCTTTGCTCAGAAGCATGACGCCTATCCTGAAACGCATGATGCCTATGCTTCCAAGAATGACGCCTTTGCTTACAAGCATTATGCCTAATTCAACAAGCACGAAGCCTATGCTTACAAGCATGATGCATATACTTACAAGCATGACGCATATGCTTGAAAGCATGATGTCTATGAAAATCAGCATGACACCTATGCTTACAAGCACGCAACCTTTGCTTTCCAGTGTGACACCTATGCTGATAAGCACGACGCCTATGCTTAGAATCATGACAACTATGCGTCCAAGCACAACGCCTATGCTTACAAGCATACTGCCTTTGCGTACATGCATGACGGCTTTGCTCACAAGCATAACACGTTTGCTTAAAAGCATTACACCTATGCTTATTGGCATGATGCTTATGCTTACAAGCATGATTCCATCGATTACAAGCATGTTGCCTTTGCTTACAAGCATGACGCCTATGCTTACAAGCATGATGCTTTTGCTTACAAGTACGAAGCCTATACTTGTAGGAATGATGCCTATGCTAAAAAGCAAGACGCCTATGCTCACAAGCATTACGCATATGTTTAAAATCATGACGTCTTTGCTTACACATACAACGCCTATGCTTACAAGCATTGCGCCTATGCTTACCATCATGACGCCTATGCTTACAAGCATGATTTCTTTGCTTACAAGCATTACTTCTTTGCTTGCAAGCATGACGCCTATGCATGCAGGCATGATGCATATACTTATAGTCATCAGGCCTTTGCTTACAAGCACGATGCCTATGCTTACAAGCACAATGTCTTTGCTTACAAACACGACGCCTATGCTTACAAGCATGACGACTTTGTTTAAAA
The DNA here is from genome assembly GCA_023375785.1 of Penium margaritaceum. Lineage (NCBI taxonomy): Eukaryota > Viridiplantae > Streptophyta > Zygnematophyceae > Desmidiales > Peniaceae > Penium > Penium margaritaceum. Next base: position 165,655 of record SZWC01003346.1, on the reverse strand, counting down.
CCACGACGCCTATGCTTACAAGCACGATGCCTATGCTTACAAGGATGACCCCCATGCTTACAAGTATGACTCTATTGGTTACAAGCATGACGCCTTTGCTTCCAAGCATGACGCCTTTGCTTCTAAGCATGACCCTCATGCTGACAAGCATGAGCCCTACGCTTACAAGCATGACGCTTGTATTTAGAAGCATGACACGTTTGCTTACCAGCACTACACCTATGCGTATAAGCATGACGCCCATGCTTACAAGCATGACGTCTATGCTTACAAGCACAACACCTATGCTTACAAGCATGACTCCTCTGGTTACAAGAACGACGTTATGCTTACGAGCATGACACCTTTGCTTACAAGCACAATGCCTATGCTCACAAGCACAATGCCTACGCTTACAACCATGATGACTTTGCTTATAGTGATGACAACTTTGCTTACAAGAATGACGCCTTTTCTTACAAGCATGACGCATATGCTTACAAGCATGACACCCATGCTTACAAGCATGAAGCCTTTGCTTGCAAGCATGATGCCTTTGCTTACAAGCATGCAGCCAATGCTCTCAAGCATGACGCCTTCAATACAAGCATGACGCCTATGCTTACAAGAACAATGCCTTTGCTTACAAGCATGACCTCCTTGCTTAAAAGCACGACTTCTATGCTTATAAGCATGACGCCTTTGCTTACAATCATGACGCCTTTGCTTACAACCATGACGCCTATGCTTACAAGCATGATGCCTATACATACAAGCATGACGCTTTTACTTAAAATCATGACACCTATGCTTACAAGCATTACACCTATGCTTACCAGCATGACGCCTAAGCATAGAAGCAAGACGCTTTTGCTTTGAAACACGACACCTATGCTTACAAGCATGACTCCTATACGTACAAGCACAATGCCTATGCTTACAAGAATGATGCCTATGCTTACAAGCATGATGCCTTTGCTCACAATTATGACGTCTATGCTTCCAAGCATGATACCTTTGCTTACAAGCACTACGCCTACGCTTAGAACCACGGCATTATGCTTACAAGCATGACACCCATGCTTACTCGGATGACATCTATGCTTACAAGCACGATGCCTACGCATACCAACATGACGACTATGGTTACAAGCACAACGCCTTTGCTTTCCAGCGCAACGCACATGTTTTCAAGCACTACACCTATGCTTACAAGCATGACGTCTATGCTTACAAGCACGACACCTTTTCTTACAATCATGATACCTTTGCTTACAAGCATGATGCCTATGCTTAGAAGCATGCTGCCTATGCGTACCAGCATGACGCCTTTGCTTACAAGCACAAAGCCTACTCATATCAGCATGATACCTATGCTCACAAGCATGACGCCTATGCTGACAAGCATGACGCCTTTGCTCACAAGCATGATGCCCATGCTGAAAATCATGATGCCTATGCTTTCACGCCTGACGCCTTTGATTAAAAGCATTACGCATACATTTACAAGAAAGAAGCCTAGGGTTATAAGCATGATGCCTATGGTTACAAGCATGATGCATATACTTACAAGCATGATGCTCATGCATACCAGCATGACGCCTATGCTTACAAGTACGACGCCTCTACTTTCCAGTGTGACGCCTATGCTTTCAAGCACGACGCCGATGCTTAGAAGCATGACGCGTATGCGTCCAAGCACGACGCCTATGCTTACAAGCATGATGCCTATGCTTACAAATATGATGCCTTTTCTTTCAATCATAACGCATTTTCTTGCAAGCATGATGCCTATGCATACAAGCATGATTCATATGCTTACAATCATGACGCCTTTTCTTAAAAGCACGATGCCTACGCTTACAAGTATGACGTCTTTGTTTGCAAGCATGACGCCTATGCTTACAAGCATGATGCCTTGGCTTACAAGCATGATGCCTTTGCTTGCAAGCATGATGTCTTTGCTTACAAGCATTGCGCCTTTGCTTAAAAGCATGATGTCTCTGCTTACAAGCAGGACGCCTATGCTTACAATAACCCCCATGCTTACAAGTATGACTCCTCTGGTTACAAAAATGACACCTTTGCTTACAAGCATGAAACCATTGCGTAGAAACATGACGCTTATGCTTACAAACATGAATCCTCTTCTCACAAGCATGACACCTATGCTTACAAGCATGACGCCTATGCTTACAAGCATGGAGCATTTTCTTACAAGCATGACGTCTATGCTTACAAGAACGACGCCTATGAATACAAGTATGACGTCCTTGCTTACAAGCACAACTTTTATGCTTAAAAGCATGACGACTTTGCTTAAAATCATGACGCCTTTGCTTACAATCATGATTCATATGCTTACAAGCATGATGCCTATTCGTACAAGCAAGATGCCTTTGCGTACAAGCATGATGCCTATGCTTATAAATATAATACATATGCTTTCAAGAATGACGTCTATGCTTACAAGCATGATACCCTTGCTTACTAGCACGACGTCTATGCTTACAAGCATGACGCCTTTGCATACAATCATGACGCCTTTGCTAACAACCATGATGCCTATGCATACAAGTATAGTGGCTATGCGTACAAGCATGACACCTATGTTTACAAGCATGGTACCTATGCTTATACGCATGACGCCTATTCTTACCAACATGACGCCTATGCTAATAAGCATGATGCCTATACATACCAGCATGACGCCTATGCTTACAAGCACGACACCTTTGCTTTCCAGCAGGACGCCTATACTTACAAGCAAGACGCCTATGCATACAAGCAAAACGCTTATGATTACAAGCATGATGCCTATGCTTACAAGCATGACGGGTTTGCTGACAAGCATACCACCTTTGCTTACAAGCATGATCCCTTTGCTTACAAGCATGAAGGCTATGCTTCAAAGCATGATGCCTATGCTTCCAAGCATGACGCCTTGCTTACAAGCGTTACGCCTATACTTACAAGCACAAAGCCTATGCTTACAAGTATGACTCCTATGTTTAGAAGCATGATGTATGTATCTGCTTGCAAGGATGATGCCTATGCATACCAGCATAATTCTTATGCTTACAAGCACCACCCTTTTACTTCCCAGCGTGACACCTATGCTTACAAGCACGACGCATATGCTTAGAAGCATGACGCCTATGCGTACAAGGACGACACCTATAATCACAAGCGTGACGGCTTTCCATACAAGCATGACAGCTTTCCTTACAAGCATGATACCTTTGCTTACAAGCATGACGTGTATGCTTACAACCATGACGCCTATGCTTATAGGCATGATGAATATGCTTACAAGCATGATGCCTATGTATACCAGCATGACGCCTATGCTTACAAGCACGACGCCTTTGGTTTCCATCGTGACTTCTATTCTAACAAGCACGACGCCTATGCTTAGAAGCATGACGGCGATGTGTACAAGCACGACGCCTTCTCTTACAAGCATGACGGCTTTGCTTACAAGCATATTGCCTTTGCTTATAGGAATGACGCCTATGCTTACAAGCATGATGCCTAGGCTTACAAGCATGGCGCCTTTGCTTTCAACCATGATGCCTTTGCTTACAAGCATGGCGCCTATGCTTACAAGCATGATGCCTATGCTAACAAGCATGAGACCTGTGCTTACAAGCACAAAGCCTATGCTTTCATGAATGACGCCTTTGCTAAAAAGCAAGATGCCCATGCTCACAAGAATCACGCCTTTGTTTACAATCATGACGTCTTTGCTGACAAGCATGACGCCTATGCTTATAAGCATGACGCCTATGCTTACAAGCATGTTGCCTATGCTTATCATCGTGACGTCTATGCTTACAAGAATGACACCTTTGTTGACAAGCATAACGCCTCTTCTTGCAAGCATGAAGCCTATGCATACAAGCATGATGCATATGCGTAATCATGATGCCTTTGCTTACAAGCATGACGCCTATGCTTACAAGCATGACGTCTTTGCTTACAAGCATGATGCCTATGCTTACAAGCATGATGCCTTCACTCACAAGCATGACGCCTTTGCTTACAATCATGACGCAAATTCTTACAAGCATGATGTTTTTGCTTACAATCATGACACCTTTGCTTACAAGCGTGACGCCATTTCTTTCAATCATGACGCCTTTGTTTACGTACATGATGCCTATGCTTAGAAACACGATGCCTATGCTTACAAGGATTACCCCCATGCTTACAAGTATGACACCTTTGGTTACAAGCATGACGCCTTTGCTTACAAGCATGACACCTTTGCTTACAAGCATGATGCTTATGCTTACAAGCATGGCCCCTATGCTTACAATCATGACACTTTTGCTTACAAGCATGACGCCTTTTTTACAAGCATGACACCAATGCTTACAAGCATGAAGCCTGTCAAAAATTTGCACCTCCGCATGTCCAAGGGTGGCGCCAGGAGGCACCGACAAGCCATCAAAGAGAAGAAAATCCTTGCAGTTGAATTCTGTGGCTCGAGAATTATTTGGATTATTGCCCCTGATTTTTTGTGAGACGCTGAATCCGGTCGGATTTGTTTCACCGGAATCGGACAGTTATTGAGGGAGATATGGGCTTCCAAAGTTGGGTTGGGCACGACAACTCTGGGAGCCAGCCGCAAATCCATTCCAATGAATAATCGACCGGACCGAGTAAGAAAAGTTCCATCTGAAGATTTCGCTCCAGAAGGTCTGCGGAGGCTTCCTGCAGATAATCCACCGGATCCTTTACTGCAGTTTGTTGCTGAGGGAGTTAGCCAAAAGTCTGGCTCGACGTGCAAAACTCAGTGGTGCGATTTGTTACTTGGGTACTTCGTAAAAATTCTTACTGCAATTCCTCGGACATGTTTCGAACCTTGTCACACCACATCACCAAACTCGATCTAAAAGTGGGAGAGTTGCGTCAAAATAGTGCAGGGGATCCCTACACCAAGTGCAATGGGATCTGCGACTTGGGAAAGGCGCATTGCACTTGAATTAAGGCACCACGGCGTGTGCGCACCATGGAGGCATTTGGCGTTTCTGCGGTGGGTGAGACTTGCGCTTCGACAAGCGTAACTTGGGTTACACCTGGACAAATCATACAAAAATTGGTGCATTTGAGAGCTCATAACTAGCCCTATTGATTTTCTGATCATGTCCATGTACAAATACTAATGACAAATGCCATTATTCCTTGCGCAAACTGACTGTCTCTGAATTCCTGCTCACATACCATGAGGCAACCAGAAAGCTCACGCTCAGTCTCAGATTCACCCAAAAGTGAACGACGTGAGCCAGTAGAGTTGAGAAAGACCAATTTCGGAACCATAACATGTGGATTTCCTGACAACGCCTATGCTTACAAGCATCATGCCTATGCTTACTAGCATGACGCCTTTGCTTACAAGCATGACGCCTTTGCTTACCAGCATGATGCCTATCCTTGCAATCATGATGCCTTTGAATACAAGCAAGACTCCTTTTCTTAAAACCATGACGTCTATGCTTACAAGCATGACGCCATTGCTTACAAGCATGACGCCTATGCTTACAAGCATGACGCCTTTGCTTACAAACATGATGCCTTTGCTTAAAAGCATGGCACTTTTGCTTACAAGCATGATGCCTTTGCTTATAATCACGACGCCTATGCTTACAAGAATGACTCCTATGCTTCATAAGAGTGACACTTGTGCTTACAAGCATGACACCGTTGCATACGAGCATGATATCAATGCTTGCCATCATGACACCTATGCTTACAAGCATGATGCCTGTGCTTACAAGCATGATGCCTTTGCTTACTAGCATGATGCCTATGCTTACAAGCATGACGCCTTTCCAAAGAAGCACAATGCCTATGCTTACAAACATGATGCCTTTGCTTACAAACATGATGCCTTTGCTGAAAAGCCTGACGCCTATGCTTACAATCATGACGTCTATGCTTACAAGCATTACGTCTATGCTTAGAAGCATGACGCCTTTGCTTACAATCATGACACCTTTGCTTACAAGCACAACGCCTATGCTTACAAGCATGAAGCCTATGCTTACAAGAATGAAGCCTATGCTTACAAGCATGAAGCCTATGTTTACAAGCATGATGCCTCTGCGTACAAGCATAAACCCTATTACAAACATGATGCCTGTGCTTACAGGCATGAAGTATTTTCTTACAAACATGATGCGTTTGCTTATAAGCATGACGCATTTGCCTACAAGCATGACACATTTGCTAACAAGCATTACACCTTTTCTTACAAGTATGAAACCTATGCTTACAAGCATGATGCCTTTGCTTACAAGCATGACGCCTATGCTTACAAGCATGACGTCTATGCTTATACGCATGACGCCTAAACTTACCATCATGACGTCTATGCTTACAAGCATGACGCCTTTGCTTCAACCATGACGCCAATGCTTACAAGCATGATACCTTTCCTCTCAATCATGACGTCTTTGCTTACAAGAATGATGCCTTTGCTTAAACTCATGACGCCTAGGCATAAAAGCATGATCTCTCTGCTTACAAGAAGGGCACATATGCTCACAAGCATGATGCCTATGCTTACAAGCACAACGGCTATGATTACAAGCATGACACCTGTGTTTACAAGCATGACGCCTTTGCTAACAAGCATGACGCCTTTGCTTACAAGCATGACACCTTTGCTTGAAAGCATGACGCCTTTGCTTACAAGCATGACGCCTTTGCTTACAAGCTTGACGCCTATGCTTACAAGCACGACGCATATGCTTACAAGAATGCTGCCTCTGCTTACAAGCATGACACATTCCTTGCAAGCATGATGCCTATGCTTACACAAATGAAGCCTATGATTACAAGCATGACACCTATGCGTACAATCATGATGCCTATGAGTACAAGCATAACACCTATGCTTACAATCATGACGCCTTTGCTTACAAGCATGATGCCATTGCTTACAAGCACGATGCCTGTGCTTACAAGCATGACGGCTATGTTTACAAGCATGAAGCCTTTGCTTATAAGCATGACGCCTTTGCTTATAAGCATGACGCCTTTGCTTAGGAGCATGACGCCTATTATTACAAGCATGACGCCTTTGCATAAAAGCATGACGTCCTTGCCTACAAGCATGATGCCTGTGCTTACAAGCATGTCTCCTATGCATACAAGCATGACGCCTTTGCTCACACGCATGTCGCCTATGCTTACAAGCATGTTGCCTATGCTTGCAAGCATTACGGCTATGCTTACAAGCATGACACCTTTGCTTACAAGCACGACGCCTTTGCTTACAAGCATGACGCCTTTGCTTACAAGCATGATGCCTATGCTTACAAGCATGACGCCTTTGCTTACAAGCATGATGCCTCTGCTTACAGGCATGATGCCTTTGCTAACAGTCATGATGCCTTTGCTTACAAGCATGACGCCTACGTTTACAAGCATGACGTCTTTGCTTACAAGCATGACCCCTTTGCGTACAAGCATGACGCCTTTGCTTAGAATCATGACGCCTTTTGATTACAGTCATTATGCCTTTCCTTACCAGTACGACGCCCATGCTTATAAACATGACCCCTTTGCTTACAAGCATGTCGGTTATGCTTACAAGCATGATGCCGATGCTTACAAGCATGACGCCTTTACTTACAAGCATGACGCCTATGTCAGAAAAAGACCCAATGCCCACAAGTCACTCTGAAGGCAAGACTGGAAGATGTTTCTGGCGTCCCCCCTGTTTGTTATCTACCTCAACTGCTCGAGGAGTGTTCTCATCTGCCCAGCACATGCGAGAACCAGGTTCGGCACCCGGAGGCCGCAATACTTGCAATGGCGAACAACACCGCAAGCCGGAAGCGACCAGCCTGTGGCAATCAACGGGCAACTCAACCGCCGGCGCTCTGAACGACCCACTCGGCACTCCCACCAAACCGGTCTCCCGCTTTGATCACCGGCAGGCGGTTTGGTCCCTGCTACAAAACACCTGTTGAAGACTGCACCTTTACAACACCAAGAATGGACATCACCAAGCTCCCCACAGACAAGGAAAGCAGGACAAATTTGCGGAGTTGCCACACGACTCCACGAGCAGCTCTAGCATGCAAGCGCCTTTTGCGCCTTCTCTGGTACCGTCTGCCATAGGCAAGGTGTACGCTAGACTGGCATAGATGTAGACTATACGTAGATGTTTCATTTCATCAAGAAGTTACCACCTGTTTGGTCACTCATTCTTGCCTTGTGTTTCTCTCTGCCTGGGCTTCGGCTCTGCCCCCAAAGGAATGAAACACATGGCTCGCTGCCATGTCTCCCTCAATGCGTCATTCTCTTGGCCCGGGAATTCACCCTGCCCCCAATCCAGCTTGTCCCATGGCCCACCACCACGCTCTGCAGCTATTCATCACTTTCCCCGTTCTCTCCGTGTGTATCGTCAGCGCCCGCACCTGTACCCACGCGCATTGCAGTTCGTTTGGCCCGCAGGCCCACATTCATGCGCTGTGGCAAGTAGACCCAGCCAACCCTTGCGTCCTCGCCCAAGTGCTGTGGCACCTCCATCATCATCATCAGCTTGTTTCCGGCCCGCGTTCCTACGCTGCGGCCTCAACTCCTCATCTTGCTTCACCCAGCAGGCCCGCACTCTCACGGTGCGGATCCAGTACCTTGCCGGCCCGTGCCTCAGCGCTGCAGCCTCCTCGCCTGCGCCTTGGCATTGCCACCACCATCTTGCATGTGTGTCAGCTCTTTGCTCATCAGATTCTCGACCTTTCCCTCAGCACTCGTGCCTGTGCACTGCGTCCACATCTCTTCTCGTTGTCTCATTTCCCTCAATGTCCGACCTCCGGACCTCATCCACTTCCCTCAGTTCCATTCTCACTTCGCTCTGCTTCATCACATCATCCAGATCCTTCTGAATATTATTTGACATGGTATCAGAGCCGGAACAACCTTCGACCTGTGTGGCATCATTCTACATCGTCCTCATCATCACTGATACCATTTCCGCCAGTCCAAGACTTGACGCGCCAATCACAGCTCCATGAAACTCTCTGCAACCAGTCCTCAGCAGCAGCAGCAGCGTCACATCCTGTCATTACAACGGTACCTCTATGGGTTCATTTCTTTACACCACCGTTGCGTCCACATCAACCAAACTACCAGCAGTTACAACTGAAGATTCACCAGTAGCCTCAACAACCTCCTCAAACCTACCTACATACAGCAGCATCATCCCTGCCACTCAACTGTTCCAACGATGACTTTCATCGCACCCTCACCTGCTTCAAATCCAACAACGTCCAACAATTATGGCAGCAGTCACATCACCAACAGCATCAGCAAGCACTTCCACATACTGAAATGCCTCTTTCGCGACGCGACAGGCCCTCCTGTCCCCTTGACCGCCTCTACACCTTAACTAGCCTACATCCGCCATTCTTCTGCATCTCTGACATGTGCAACAAAGCTGCCCTTGTTCCATCACAGACAACAATTTCAACTATGCTGTGGAGAAAAAAACCTCTTCCCTCCTGCCTGCTTTCCAACCAACTGCAGCTTCACTCACTTCTCAGCTCTTCTCGCTACCGCAACTCTGTATGTCTCTCTCCTCATCCCTTCCTCTCAGAAAACATCAACGGCAGCATCAGCAACATCTCCAGACCAGCAACCTCCGTTCCAGCATCATGAGCAGCAGAATGCTCCTCCTCTGCTTGTCTTCTACCGCTGCGTCCTTCTACCGCTACCATCGGGGCTCAAGTGACTGATCAAGTCACTTGAGCCCCGACGCCACTCAAGCTGCAGCACAAAGACCCAACTCCTCTCAGCATCCACTGACTTCTTCAGACCTCAAAACTTCACACTATCAAAACTGCACCAGAACGCAATCGCCTCAGGAGTCCAATTATCGGCCTCAACCGCTTTCTCACTATACAAACGCAGGGATGCTGACTTTATCATGCATTCCCTGGTTTTCCCTCGACCACCATAACGCAGTTCCCTGTTCCATCCTGCACTCTCTCTCACACAAAACCCACCTGCACTACGACCTCCACTATTGAAAGCAGCTCCTTCAACATCACACATACCACAGGAGCAGAAGAAATGCTGCGGTCAGAAAACATAAAAAAAGAATGGATCTGCTTCTTCCACAAATGGACAATCACCAGTCCCTGGCTGTCTCCTCATTCCCGGAGCAACGGCCTCCCTATTCTGCACCTGCACCAGGCAAGGAGCTGAATCTCAAGTGGACTCGCCTTCTGAATTTCCATCTTCATCACCTCCAACATCAGACTTATTGCAATTGCTTCCTCATACACATCACACTCCCACTCTCAACTCCTCTTGCGGCACGCTGGCACAAACCAGTCCCTTGCCGCATCCTGCACAGCTCCCCATTTCACCATCAATCATGTCTACACCAGCAGCACAGCACTTGCTCAAGTTCATCCCCAAAGACTGTGGTTTAAGACTACTTCAGTGGTCGTGACTTGTGGCATTGAAGGGGGCTTTCAGGAAAATACCCAATGCCCACAAGTCACTCCGAACGCAAGTCTGGAAGATGCTTCTGGCGTCCCCCCTGTTTTTTATCTACCCTAACTGCTCAAGGAATACTCTCATCTGCCCAGCACATGAAAGAACTGGGTTTGGCACCCGGAGGCCGCAACACTTCCAACGGCAAACAATACCACGAGCAGGAAGCAACAAGCCCACGGCAATCAACAGGCAAGTCAACCGCCGGCGCTCTGAACGACTCACTCTGCACTCCCACAAAACCGGTCTCCCGCTTTGATCCCCGGCAGGTGGTTTGGTCCCTTCTAAAAAACACCCGTTGAAGACTGCGACTTTACAACACCAAGAGCGGACATCACCAAGCTCCCCCTGGACAAGGAAAGCAGGACAGATTTGTAGAGTTGCCACGCAACTCCACGAGCAGCTCTAGCATGCAACCGCCTTCGGCGCCTTCTCTTGTACCGCCCGCCATAAGCCGGGTGTAGGCTAGACTGGCATAGACGTAGACTATATGTACATGTTTCATGTCATCAAGAAGTTACCACTTGTTTGGTCACTCATTCTTGCCTTGCGTTCCTCTCTGCCCAGGCTTCGGCCCTGCCCCAAAAGGTCAAAGAAACATCACTCGCTGCCATGTCTCAGTCCTCCCTCACTGCATCATTCTCTTGGCCCGGGCATTCTCCCTTCCCCCACTCCAGCTCGGCCACATGGCCCACCACCACGCTCTGCAGCTATTCATCATTCTCGCCGTTCTCTCCGCATGTATCATCAGCACCCACACCTGTACGCAGGTGCATTGCAGTTCCGTTGGCCCGCAGGCCCACGTTCATGCGCTGCGGCAAGTGGACCCAGCCGACCCTCGTGTCCTTGCCAAAGTGCTGCGGCACCTCCCTCATCGTCACCGTGTTTCTGACCCGCATTCCTACGCTGCAACCTCAACTCCTCATCTTGCTTCACCCAGCAGGCCCGCGCTCTTGCATTGCGGCTCCAGTTCCGTGGCGACCCGTGCCTCAGCGCTGCATCCTACTGGCCCACGCCTAAGCACTGCCACCACCATCTTGCGTGTGTGTCAGCTCTTTCCTCATCAGGTGCTCGATTGCTTCATCAGCACTCGTGCCTGTGCACCAAGCCCACATCTCTTCTCGTTGTCTCATTTCCCTCAATGTCCAACCTCCGGACCTCATCCACATCCCTCAGTTCCATCCTCATTTTCCTCTGCTTCCTCGCATCATCCAGATTCTTCTAACCTTTTTTTGACAGCCTATGCTTACCATCATGATGGCTGTGCTTACAAGCATGACGCCTATGCTTAGAATCATGACACCTATGCAGACAAGCATGATGCCTTTGATTGCAAGCATTATGCCTATGCTTACAAGCATGACATCTTTGCTTACAAGCATGATGCCTTTGCTTACAAGCAAGGCGCCTTTGCTTACAAGTATGCCGCCTTTGCTTATGAGCATGACACCTTTGCTTACAGACATGGCACCTTGCTTACAAGAATGACGCCTATGCTTACAAGCGTGACGCCTATTGTTACAAGAATGACGCCTATGCCTACCAACACGACGCCTATGCTTACAAGCATCATGCCTATGCCTACAAGCATGATGCATTTCCTCACAAGCATGACTCGTATCCTTACAAGCACGATATCTATGCTTACAAGCAAGGCGCCTTTCTTACGAGTATGATACAAATGCTTACAAGCATGACGCCTATGCTTACAAGAATTACACCTATGCTTGAAAGCATGACGCCTAGACTTACAAGCATGACGCCTTTGCTTACAAGAATGACGCCTTTGCTTACAAGCATGATGCCTTTGCTTACAAGCATGATACCTTTGCTTACAATCACGATACCTTTGCTTACCAGCCAATGCCTGTGCTTACCAGCACCATGCCTATGATTACAAGCATGACACCTCTGCTTACAAACATGACGCCTATGCTTACAAGCATGACGCCTATGCTTACAAGCATGACGTTTTTGCTTCTAAGCATGATGCCTATGCATACAAGCATGATTCCATTCCTCACAGGCATGACACTTGCGCTTACAAGCATGACATCTTTGCTTACAAGCATGACGCCTTTGCTTACAAGCAAAGCCCTTTTGCTTACAAACATGACGCCTTTGCCGATAAGCATGACTCCTTTGCTTACAAGCATGACGCATGTGCTTACAAGCATGACACCTATGCTTCTAAACATGGCGCCTTTGCTTACAAGTATGACGTCTTTGCCTACCAGCATGACGCCTATGCTTACAAGCATGACACCTGTGCGTACAAGCATGATTCCTTTGCTTACAAGCACGACGCCCATGCTTACCATCATGATGTCTTTTCATACTAGCATGATGCCTATGCTTACAAGCATGACGCCTATGCCTATAATCATGACTCCTATGCTTACAAGAATGACACTTATGCTTACAAGAATAACGCCTATGCTTACAAGCATAACTCCTATTCTTACAAGCATGATGCATTTGCTAACAAGAATGAGGCCTTTCTTTATCAGCATGACGCCTATGCTTACAAGGATGACGCCTTCATGTACAAGCATGACGCATTTGACTACATGCACGACGCCTATGCTTACACGCATGATGCCTATGCATACAAGCATGACCCCTTTCCTCACAAGCATGAATCCTATGCTTACAAGCATGACGACTATAAATACAAGCAAGCCGCCTTTCCTTACAAGTATGATGCCTATGCTTACAAGCATGATACCTATGCTTACAAGCATGACACCTATGCTTACAAGCATAATGCCTATAACTACAAGCATGGCGCCTTTACTTACAAGCATGAAGCCTTTTCTTACAAGCATGATGCCTTTGCTTACAAGCATGATGCCTTTGCTTACGATCAAAACCCCTGTGCACCTTCCATGTCGGATGCCTCATGCTCACTCTTTACTCGTCCGCTCTTGTGCCTTCAAGCCCTTCACAACTTGTCAAACCAAGCCCTACAAGGCTGATGACATGCCGATCCTGGGGCTGCGCCTTGGTGAAGCAATCTGGGAGCATGTGCTTTGTGCTACAATGCTGCAGCACAAACTGTCCCTTCTCCACCATGTCGCACGCGTAGTGGTAGCGCACGTCGATGTGCTTCGTCCTCCTGTGCTCCGTCGGGTTGTTGGTCAGCGAGATGGAGCCGGTGTTGTCCTCTTGAACCACCGTAGGCTCCTGCTGCGGCACGCCTAGCTCCCCCAGCAATCTGCGGAGCCACACCGCTTCCTCGACTGCCTCGGCCAGAGTGACATGTTTTGCCTCCACTATGGAGGTGGCAATGCAATCCTGCTTCCTGCTGCACCACGAGACCGCTGCACCTGCAAGGAAGAACACATAGCCAGAAGTGGACTTCCTCTTGTCCACATCGCCGGCGTAGTCAGCGTCAGTGTAGCAGACCAGCCGCAAGGGGTCTGACCTCCCCGTTCCGTCGTACTTCAGGCGCACATGCCGCGTAGCCTGCAAGTACCGGAGGATGCGCTTCGCTGCCTGCCAGTGTAGTGGGCCAGGGTTGGCCACATACCTGCTCACCTGACCCACTGCGTAGGCCAAGTCCGGCCGAGTGGCCACCATGGCATACGTGAGGCTGCCCACCACAGATTGGTAGGGCACCTCCGCCATGTCCTCCTTCTCCTCTTTAGTTTGCGGCGCCATCGCAGCACTCAGCTCATAGCTTGTGGAGAACGGACTGCCGACTGGTTTGCAGTCTTCCATGCCGTACCGCTTCAGCACCTCGGCCTCGTACTTGGCCTGTCCCGACTCAAGCGTGCGCGCCCTCCGGTTCCGTGTGATACTCACCCCGAGGTTGTACTCCAGCTCCCCCATGTCCGTCATCTTAAATCTGCTGCTCAGCTGCTCCTTGAGCTGCTGCAAAGCCGCCAGATCTCATGAACACAGGATCAGATCATCCACGTAGAGTGCGACAATCGGATGGAGTCCCTTGCTGCACCACACGTACACGCTGTGGTCTGACTCACAGCGCTTGAAGCCGAGCTCCGCCATGTAGCCGTCCATCTGTTGGTACCAGCATCTGGACGCCTGTTTTAGCCCGTACAAGGCCTTCTGCATCTTGCACACCTTGCCCTCCGGTGCATCCACCCCCTCCGGCACCTCAAGGTAGATCTCCTTGTCAATGATGCCGTTCAGGAATGCCATCTTGACATCCATTTGGTGGATCTCCATGTCCTTTGCGGCTGCCACCGCGAGGATTGTCCGGATGCTTGTGAACTTGGTGACTGGTGCGAACGTCTCATCGTAGTGTTCGCCTTCCCGTTGCGTGTACCCCTTTGCCACTAGCCGTGCCTTATACTTCTCCACCTTGCTGTCCTTGGTGAGCTTCACCTTGAACACCCACTTGGAGCTGATCACCTTGGCCCCCTCAGGCCGATCCACCAGCTTCCAAGTGCCGTTCTCAGCAAGGGACGCGAGTTCAGATTTCATTGCTTCGCCCCACTGCTGCCCGTCAGGCCGTGCAAGCGCCTCTTGCACGGTTTTCGGCTCCTTTGCGCGGCTGCCATCATGCACCGCGCCATGCCGACCCAGCGGCCCGTGCTTGTGTCATACCGTTTTGCCGTATTCCACCGCCTCCGACTGCGACGCGGCGACCTTGGCGACACTGGCTGGTGGTCCTGTTGCTGCTCTGCTGCAACGTTGTCCTTGGCCGCGGGCTCCCCCGTGTCGGCTGCTGCGTCGTGCGCTCCAGCGACACCTGCACCTGCTGCATTGCCCTGCTGTGCTCCAACACCATCATCCTCCGAAGACCTGTCATCGACCTGTGCTGCCGCCGGCTCCTCCTCACGCTCAAGGAGTTGGAACCACTCCCCCTGCTTTGGAGAGAGCGCTGCGTCAATGTTTTTACTGCTGCTGCAGTAGCTCTGCTGCTCATTAAACGTGACGTCGCGGCTGGTGATGACGTCCTGCGTTCATGGATCAAAGAGGCGGTACGCCTTGAGCGCACTCTCGTATCCGACGAACGCGTACGCCTTTGCACGCGGGTCTAGTTTGGAGTCTTTTTGTTGCGCAGCCTGCACCAACGCGCACTCCTTGCACCCGAACGCCTTCAGGTGTGCCACGCTTGGTTTGCGCTGGCTCCAAGCCTCCTGCGGCGTCTTCCAGCCACCCTTCCCCTTCAGCACTGCCGTTGGGGTGAGGTTGGTGATGTAGCACGCCGTACTCACGGCCTCCGCCCACAGGCTCCATGGCAACTTTGCGTCCACGAGCATTGTCCATGCCATGGTGAGTAGCGTCTGGTTTGCACGCTCTGCCACGCCATTAGATTGAGGCGTGTATGGAGTGGTCGGCTGCCACTCAATGCCCTGCTCCTTCAACCACCCTCCGTAGCCCACGTACTCGCCGCCATTGTCGTTGCGTAGCGCTCTGACCTTGCGGCCAGTCTGCCTCTCCACAGCTGCGACGTACTTCTTCAGCCGGTCCAGCACATCGCTCTTCCGCTTCATGAAGTAGACGTAGAGTTTTCTGCTGCAATCGTCAATGAAGGTGACAAAGCACCGCGCGTCCCCAATGGACGGCGTCTTGATCGGTCCGCACACATCACTGTGCACGACCTTGAGCAGGTTCTCGGCCTGCCGTTGTCCGTCTTCAAACGGCTTGCGCTTTGCCTTGCCCACGGTGCAAGGCTCACGCTTGTGCTCTACGGAATCTGCTGCTGCATTTGCTGCACCGGTGATGTTCAGGCCCCGAACCATCTCGCACTTCGCAATCTCCTGTACGACTGCGGACGACGAGTGCCCAAGCCGCCGATGCCACAGCTGCAGGTCTGTTCCCCCGCCTTTTGCGAGGTTGACGATGAGTGCTGGTGGGTCTGCTGCGTCTGTTGACGAGGGGATGACCTTGGTCTCAACAATGTAGAGTCCTCCCTCGCGCTTTGCCTCAAGCACGACCTTGCCGCCGCCGTCCATCCGCACGACTGCACCTTTCCTGTGGAAGAGGACTTCATACCCCTTGTCTGTCAAGCGGCACATACTCACAATTTGAGCAGGCCGGGGTCATGTTGCACATTTTGGATAACACATTGTGCCTTTTTACCACCAACCACCACCTCTATGTCCACATCACCTTGGCCGGCTGCAGGTTCGACCTTGTCGTTGGCGGTCACCATGGAATTGGCAGACTTTGTGTGGTTGATGAATTCCACCTTCTTGACTTGGGTATGCTCCTCCGCACCTGAGTCGAGGCACCGCCGTTTGGCGCCCTTCAGGTCGTGGTTCTTTGTGCTGTTGAGGAGCAACCTTCTTGCCTTTGGCACCTTTGCTGCCGGACTGCGCCTCCTCCGGGCACTCCTTGGCCTAATGGCCTTCCTTGCCACAGTTATGGCATACACCCCTCTTGGCGCCCTTCTTGCCGCTGCCCTTACCGCCGCCTCGCATGCCGCTACTGCTGCCACCCTGCATTTTGGTGACCAGGGCAGTTGAGGATGACGAGGTCTCGCCACCGCTCCGACGGTGCACCTCGTTGCGGATGTACTCGGCGCCTGCGTCGTAGGTGAGTCCATCCTCCTCCCAACCTCCCAGCACGGTGATGAGAGGACCCCAACTGTTGGGTAGAGCCATGAGGAGCATCATTTCCTGCATCTTTGTGTCAATCTTCCACCCCACATCATTGCATTGTGAGGCAAGAGACTCGATCTGTTGCATGGTGGAAACAACGTCCTCACCCTCCTCGGTCCTCACCGTCAAGAGTCACTTCATTGCAAAGATCTTGTTGGCTAGGGATGTTGATTGGTGGATGGAGCAGAGCTTCTTCCACGCGTCG
Source organism: Penium margaritaceum (assembly GCA_023375785.1). NCBI lineage: Eukaryota > Viridiplantae > Streptophyta > Zygnematophyceae > Desmidiales > Peniaceae > Penium > Penium margaritaceum. The sequence continues at coordinate 148,378 of SZWC01003346.1, read as the reverse complement.
GCTGCCAGCTTGCAGCCATGGATATAGCCCCACTGAGATTCATGCGGCGCCGACAAGAGGAGCATCAGCGCCTCCGTTTTCTTCCTCGCGAAGGCCGTCTTCTCCTCTTCCGTTGCGCTCGCATCTTCAACCTCCGTGCCTTTCATGAGCTCCAGCACTCCCTTGTGCACGAGGTAGATCTCAAAATTCTATCGCCACAGCCCAAAACCTGGGCCGCCCATGTACTTTTGGATGGGCGAGGACTCTGTCTTCTGCGCCGTGCTGAACTTCTGCAATGGACAGTCTCAAAGTGCGACGGCGAAGTCGACCGGAGCGACACTCCCGTGCATTGCGGAAGCCGTGAACGTCTTGGTAGGCAGGTCAGGACTGTGGGCCCATAATCCTTTGTCAATAACTCTTTCCTGGCGTGTCCTGAACTGCCAAAGTGTCCATGGCTTCTTAGTGCAAAGAGACTTCCAAGGGAGGTGTGTGCTTTGGGTCGCCACAACACCAAGGGAGCAAAATTGTGGCAGAATGCAGATTACAGAAACTGAGAAAGGCTGCGAATCACTAATGGTAAGTTGTTTTGATGAGATAAAATCAGATTCTTATAGCCTGTGATCTGAGATTTCCAACGCATCCAAGCACGTCCAAAACGGAGCAGTATAGCCCCTGCTACGCCCATCCAAGCAACCCTTGGTGGAGCCGCCTTTGGCTGCCACCGACGCGAGTTGTCTCCGACACGAGCCGTCGACGGCTTGAAGCGCCTTTCTTTGATTGACAAGTCAAAGGGCAGCTTTCCCTGGTCCAAGGGACCTCCCTAGGGCCCCTAGGGCCTCCTCTACAGCCTTGGGGTCTATGGAGCCAGTTGGAGCTGAACACGGACCACCGGCGGTCGAGTATCCCGTCACCACGGACAGGTACCAGATTCCACCCGCCGCACCACCCAAACTTTGGGTAGGGCTAACTCTCTGAATGCTCAACCAAATTGAGCAACTGAAAGCTTAAAATCGTATGGAAAAATCCAAGGCGTCCAAATATGCAATCAGGTGGGACATCCAACCACTCTTGAGTGGTCGGACCAGGAAAACGGCAAACGGTATCCATGGCAGGGGCACTTTTAAACAGCCTTCACTTACAAGCATGACGCCTTTGCTTACAAGCCTGATGCCTTTGCTTACAATCATGACGCCTTTGCTTACAAGCACAACGCCTATACTTACAAGCATGACACCTATGATTGCAAACTCGTCGCCTATGTTTACCATCATGACACCTATGCTTGTAAGCATGACGCCTTTGGTTACAAGCATTATGCCTTTTCTTACAAGCATGACGCCTATGCTTACAAGCATGAAGGTTTTGCTTACAAGCATGACACGTGTGCTTACAAACACGACCCCTATGCTTAAAAAAATGACACATTCTCTTACAAGCATGATGACTTTGCTTGCAAGCATGAGGCCTACTACATACAAGAATAACGCCTATGCTTACAAGCATGACACCTATGCTTACCAGCATGATTCCTATTCTTACAAGCATGATGCCTATGCTTACAATCATGAGGCCTTTGCTCAAAAGCATGACGCATTTGCTACAAGCATGACGCCTTTAGTTACAATCATGTGGCCTTTGCTTACAAGCACGACGTCAATGCTTACAAGCATGACACCTATGCTTACAATCATTACGACTTTGCTTGCAAACACGACACCTATGCTAACAAGCATGGCTTCCTTGCTTCCAAGCATGGCGGCTATGCCTATTAGCATGACGCCTTTGCTTACAACCATAACGCCTATGCTTACAAGTATATCACCTATGCTTACAAGCATAACGCATATGCTTACAATCAATATACCTTTGCTTACAAGCATGACGCCTATGCTTACAAGCATGACGCATTTCCTTACAAGCATGACACTTTTGCTTACAAGCATGAAGCCTTTGCTTACAAGCATGACGCTAGAGCTTACAATCATGATGCCTTTGCTTACGAGCATGACACTTATGCTTACAGGCATGACACCTGTGCTTACAAGCACGACGCCTATACTTATAAACAATACGCCTTTGCTTACAATCATGCTACCTTTGCTTACAAGCACGACGCCTATGCGTACAAGAATGAAGCCTTTGCTCACTAGCATGATGCCTTTGCTTACAAGAATGGCGCCTTTGCTTACAAGAATGACGTCTTTGCCTACAATCATGAACCCTTTCCTGACAAGCATGACCCCTATGTTTACAAGCATGACGCCTTTGCTTACACCAATGATGGCCATGCTTATGAGCATGACGCCTATGCTTACAAGAACGATTTATTTTCTTAGAAGCATGATGCCTATGCTTACAAGCATGACGCCTATGCTTACAAGCATGACGCCTATTCTCACAAGCATGGCGCCTATGATTACAGTTATGACACCTTTGTTTACAATAATGACTTCTATGCTTACAAGCATTACGCTTTTGCTTACCATCATGATGCCTTTGCTTACAATCATGACGCGTTTTGATACAAGAACGACACCTATGCTTACAAGCATGACGCCTATGCTTACAACCTTGATGCCTATTCTAACAAGTATGATGCCTTTGCTTTCAAGCATGATGCGTATGCTTACAAGCATGACGCCTTTGCTTACAAGCATGGCGCCAATGCTTACATTCATGACGCCTATGCTTCGCAGCATGATGCCTATGCCTACACGCATTACGCCTATGATTACAAGCATGACAAGCGAGACACTTTTGCTTACAAGCATGACGCCTGCACTTTCAGGCATGGCGCCTTTTCTTACAAGTATGACGATTATGCTCACCAGTAAGATGCCTATGCTTACAAGTATGACACCATGGCTTAAACGCACAATGCGTATGATTAAAATCTTGACATCTATACTTACCAGCATGACGCCTATGCTTATCATTGTGACCCCTTGCTTACAAGCATGACACCTTTGCTTAGAATCACGATGCCTTTGCTTACCAGCACAACGCCTATGTTTACACGCATGTCACCTATGCTTTCAAGCATGACACCTATTCTTACAAGCATGCCACATGTACTTACAAGCATGACGCCTATGCTTATAAGCTTGATGTCTATGCCTATCATCAAGTCACCTATGCTTACGAGCATGATGCATATGCTTACCATCATGACGCTTATGCTTACAAGCATGACGCCTATGCATACAAGCATGATGCCTTTGCTAATAAGAATGACGCCTTTGCTTACAAGTCTGACGCCTATGCTTACAAGCACTATGCCTATGCTTACAAGCATGACGCCTATGCTGACAATCATGAAGCCTTTGCTTAGAATCATGACGCCTTTTCTTATAAGCATGATGTCTATGCTTACATTCATGACGTCTTTGCTTACAATCATGACGTATTTCCTTACAAGAACAACGTACATGCTTACAAGCATGACGCCTATGTTTACAAGCATGACGCATTTGCTTACCATCATGTCGCCCATTCTTATGAGCATGACGCCTATGCTTACACGAATCACGCCTTTGTTTACAAGCATGACTTCTATATTTGCAAGCATGATGCCTTTGCTTAACATCATGACTCCTATGCTTACCAGCACGATGCCTTCGCTTACAAGCATGATGCCTATGCGTACAAGTATGATGCTTATGCTTACAAGCATCACGACTATGCATTCAAGAATGATGCCTATGCTTACAAGGAATTCACCTATGATTACAAGCATGCCGCCTTTGCTTACAAGCATGATGCCTTTTCTTACAAGCATGACTCCTTTGCTTCCAAGCCTGAAACCTGTGCTTACAAGCATTAATTGTATGCTTGCAAGCATGACGCCTATGCTTACAAGCATGACGCCTTTCCTTACCATCATGACGCCTATGCTTACAAGCATGACGCCTATGCTTACCAGCATGACGCCTTTGCGTACAATCATGACGCCTTTGCTTACAAACACGATACCTATGCTTACAAGCATGACGCCTAGGTTTACAACCTTGACACCTACGCTTACAAGCATGCCAGCTTTGCTTACAATCATGACGCCTTTGCTTTCAAGCATGACGCCTATGATTACAAGAAATGCATTTGCTTACATGCACGACGCCTATGCTGACAAGCATGATGCATTTGCTTAAAAGCATTTCGCCTATGCTTACAAGAATGACACTTATGCTTACAAGAATGATGCCTTTCCTTACAAGCATGACACCTATGTTTACAAGCATGACGCCTTTGCGCACAAGCATGACGCCTATGCTTACAAGTAAGACGCCTATGCTTACAAGCATGACACCATTGCATACAAAGACGACACCTATGCTTACAAGCATGCCATCTATGCAAACCAGTATGATGCCCATGCTTATCATTGTGACACCAATGATGACAAACATGACGCCTTTGCTTACAATCATGACGCCTTTGCTTACCAGCATGACCCCTTTGCCTACAAGAATGACACATATGCTTGCAACAATGAAGCATTCTTACAAGCATGCCGCCTGTGCTTACAAGCATGACGCCTATGCTTACAAGCATGATGCCTATGTTTACCATCATGTCACCTATGCTTACAAGCATGATGCATATGGGTACCATCACGACACTTATGCATTAAATCATGACACCTGTGCTTACAAGCATGCCGCCTTTGCATACAAGCATGACGCCTATGCTTACAAGCATGATGTCTTTGCTTAGAAGCACGAAAACTATGCTTACAATCATGACGTCTATGCTTACAAGCATGATGCCTTTGCTTACAAGCATGACGCCTTTGCTACAAGCCTGACACCTATGCTTACAAGCACGACGCCTATGCTGACAAGCATGAAGCCTTTGCTTAGAATCATGACGCATGTGCTTACAAGCATGATGTCAATGCTTACAAGCATGACGCCTTTGCTTACAATTATGACACCTTTTCTCACAAGCACGACGCCTATGCTTACATGCATGACGCCTTTGCTTACAAGCATGATGCCTATGCTTATAAGCCTGACGCCTATGCTTACAATCATGACTCATCTTCTTACAAGCATGACACCTATGCTTACAAGCATGACGCCTATGCTTACAAGCACGACTCCTATGCTTACAAGCATGACGCCTATGCTAACAATCATGATGCCTTTGCTTACAAGCACGACGCCTATGCTTACAAGCATGAAACATTTGTTTACAAGCATGACGCCTTTGCTTTCAAGCATGATGCCTCTGCTTATAATCATGACGCCTTTGCTTACAAGCACGATGCCTATGCTTACAAGCATGACGCCTATGCTTACAAGCACAAAGTCTCTGCTTACAAGCATGACTCCTATGCTTACAATGATGATGCCTTTGGTTACAAGCACAATTCCTATGCTTACAAGCATGAGGCGTTTTCTGTCAAGCATGACACCTTTACTTACGAGTATGACTCCTTTGCTTACAAGAATGACGGATTTGCTCACAATCATGATGCCTTTGCTTGGTACAAAGTGGTGAGGAGTTGGTGCTAAATGGTTGCGACTTTGTGTGAGCTGGTTGCGACTTGTCAAACGCGTTGCGATGTGGTGCAACCTGGTTGCAACTTCGTGCAAACTGGTTGCAACTCGGTGAAAACTGGTTGCGACTTGGTGCTAACTAGTTGCAACGTGGTGCGAACAGGTTGCGACTTGGTGCGAACTGGTTGTGAAATGGTGTGGATTGGTTACGTCTTGGTGCAAACTGGGTGTGAGTTGGTGTGAACTGGTTTCCACTTGGTGCGATCTGGTTGCAACCTGGTGCAAACATGTTCTGACTTAGTGCAAAGTGGTTGCGACTTGGTGTCAACTGGTTGTGACCTGGTGCCAACTGGCTGCGACTTGGTGAAAGCTGTTTGCAACTTGGTGCAAATTGGTTACAACGTGGTGCGAACTGGTTGCGACTCGGTGTGAACTGGTTGCAACTTGGGGCAAACTTGTTGCGAATTCATGCAAACTGGTTGCGACGTGATGAGAACTGGTTGCGACTTGGTGCGAAGTGGTCGCGACTTGGTGCGACCTAGTTGTTACTTGGTGTAAACTTGTTGCAACTTGGTGAAAACTGGTTTCGTCTTAGTGCCAACTGGTTGGGACTTCTCGCAAACAAGTTGGGATTTGGCACGAACTAGTTGTGACTTGGTGCGAACTGGTTGCGATGTAGTACAAACTGGTTGCGACTTGGTGCAAACTAGTTGTGACGTGGTGCAAAATGGTTGTGACTTGCTGCAAACTGGTTGCGGCTTGGTGCAAACGGGTTGCGACTTGATGCAAACTGGTTGCAACTTGGTGCAAAATGGTTGGGTCTTGATGCTAACTGGTTGTGTCTTGGTGCAAACTGGTTGCAAGGATGCGAACTTGTTGGGACTTGGTGCAAACTGGCTGGGACATGGTGCGAAGTGGTTGTGATTTGGGGTGAACTGGTTGCGATTAGGTGTGAACTGGTCCCGATGTAGTGCAAACTGGTTGCGATTTGGTGCAAACTGGTTGCGACTTGGTGCCAACGGGTTGCGACGTGATGCAAATTGGTTGCAACTTGGTGCGAACTGGTTGCGGCTTAGTACAAACTGGCTGCAAATTGGTGTGAACTGGTTGCGACTTGGTGCAAGCCGGTTGTGACTTGGTGGGAACTGGTTTCGACTTGGTGCGAACTGGTTGCGACTTGGTGCGAACTGGTTGCGACCTGGTGTGAAATGGCTGCAACTTGGTGCAAAATGGTTGTTACGTGGTGCTCACTGGTTGCGATTTTGTGCGAACTGGTAGTGACTTGGTCAAAGGCGTTGTGATGTGGTGCAACCTGGTAGCGACTTGGTGCCACCTGGCTGTGAAGAAGTGCGAATAGGTTGCGACCTGGTGCAAACTGGTTACGACTTGGTGTGAACTGGCTGCGATGTGGTGCAAACTGGTTGCAATTTGGTGTGAACTGGTTGCGTCTTGGTGCGACTTTTGTGCCACTTGGAGCGAACTGGTTGCCATCTGGTGCATACTGTTTGCACTTTGTGGTAACAGGTTGTGGCTTGGTGCGAACGGGGTGCGACTTGGTGCAAACTGGTTGCAACTTGGTGTGAATTGGTTGTGACTTGGTGCAAACTGCCTGCGACATGCTGTGAACTGGTTGGGACTTGGCGCGCCAAGTAGTTGCCAAGTGGTGCGAACTGGTTGTGACTTGGTGCAAACTGGTTCCGACTTGGTGCAAACTGGTTGCGACTAGGTGCAAACTGGTTGCGACTTGGTACGAAGTGGTTTCAAAATGGTGTGAACTGGTTGCAAATTGGTGCAAATATGTTGCAGCCTGGTGGAAACAGGTTGCAACTTGGTGCAAACTGGTTGCGATGTAGTGCAAACTGGTTGTGACTTGGTGCGAACTGGTTGTGACACGGTGCAAAATGGTTGCGACTTGGTGCGAACTGGTTGCAACATGGTGTGAACTTGTTGCGACTTGCTGTGAATGGGTTGCGACATGGTGCAAACGGGCTGGGACTTGGTGCAAACTACCTGCGGCTTGGTGCAAACTGGTTGCGATATGTGGCAGCCGGTTGCGACTTGGTGCAAACTGCTTGCGACTTGGTGCGATCTGGTTGCGACTAAGTGCAAACTGGCTGCGACTTAGTGTGAACTGGTTGCAAATTTGTGCGAACTGGTTGCAAATTGCTGCAAACTGGTTGTGACTTTGTGTGAACTGGTTGTGGCGTGGTGCAAACTGTTTGCAACTTGGTGTGAACTGGTTGCAATTTGGTGCGAACTGGTGGCGACTTGGTGCAAACTGGCTGTGAATTTGTGCAAACTGGTTGCGATTTGGTGCGAACTACATGCAACTTGGTGCAAACTGGTTGCGGCGTGGTGCACATTGGTTGCGACTTGGTGCAAACTGCTTGCGATATGGTGCGAAGTGGTTGCGACATGGTGCGAACTGGTTGCGACTTGGTGCAAACTGGTTGCAACTTGGTGCAAACTGGTTGCCACTTGATGCGAACTGGTTGCGACTTGATGCGAACTGGTTGCGACTTGATGCGAACTGGTTGCGACTTGATGCGAACTGGTTGCGACTTGATGCGAACTGGTTGCGACTTGATGCGAACTGGTTGCGACTTGATGCGAACTGGTTGCGACTTGATGCGAACTGGTTGCGACTTGATGCGAACTGGTTGCGACTTGATGCGAACTGGTTGCGACTTGATGCGAACTGGTTGCGACTTGATGCGAACTGGTTGCGACTTGATGCGAACTGGTTGCGACTTGATGCGAACTGGTTGCGACTTGATGCGAACTGGTTGCGACTTGATGCGAACTGGTTGCGACTTGATGCGAACTGGTTGCGACTTGATGCGAACTGGTTGCGACTTGATGCGAACTGGTTGCGACTTGATGCGAACTGGTTGCGACTTGATGCGAACTGGTTGCGACTTGATGCGAACTGGTTGCGACTTGATGCGAACTGGTTGCGACTTGATGCGAACTGGTTGCGACTTGATGCGAACTGGTTGCGACTTGATGCGAACTGGTTGCGACTTGATGCGAACTGGTTGCGACTTGATGCGAACTGGTTGCGACTTGATGCGAACTGGTTGCGACTTGATGCGAACTGGTTGCGACTTGATGCGAACTGGTTGCGACTTGATGCGAACTGGTTGCGACTTGATGCGAACTGGTTGCGACTTGATGCGAACTGGTTGCGACTTGATGCGAACTGGTTGCGACTTGATGCGAACTGGTTGCGACTTGATGCGAACTGGTTGCGACTTGATGCGAACTGGTTGCGACTTGATGCGAACTGGTTGCGACTTGATGCGAACTGGTTGCGACTTGATGCGAACTGGTTGCGACTTGATGCGAACTGGTTGCGACTTGATGCGAACTGGTTGCGACTTGATGCGAACTGGTTGCGACTTGATGCGAACTGGTTGCGACTTGATGCGAACTGGTTGCGACTTGATGCGAACTGGTTGCGACTTGATGCGAACTGGTTGCGACTTGATGCGAACTGGTTGCGACTTGATGCGAACTGGTTGCGACTTGATGCGAACTGGTTGCGACTTGATGCGAACTGGTTGCGACTTGATGCGAACTGGTTGCGACTTGATGCGAACTGGTTGCGACTTGATGCGAACTGGTTGCGACTTGATGCGAACTGGTTGCGACTTGATGCGAACTGGTTGCGACTTGATGCGAACTGGTTGCGACTTGATGCGAACTGGTTGCGACTTGATGCGAACTGGTTGCGACTTGATGCGAACTGGTTGCGACTTGATGCGAACTGGTTGCGACTTGATGCGAACTGGTTGCGACTTGATGCGAACTGGTTGCGACTTGATGCGAACTGGTTGCGACTTGATGCGAACTGGTTGCGACTTGATGCGAACTGGTTGCGACTTGATGCGAACTGGTTGCGACTTGATGCGAACTGGTTGCGACTTGATGCGAACTGGTTGCGACTTGATGCGAACTGGTTGCGACTTGATGCGAACTGGTTGCGACTTGATGCGAACTGGTTGCGACTTGATGCGAACTGGTTGCGACTTGATGCGAACTGGTTGCGACTTGATGCGAACTGGTTGCGACTTGATGCGAACTGGTTGCGACTTGATGCGAACTGGTTGCGACTTGATGCGAACTGGTTGCGACTTGATGCGAACTGGTTGCGACTTGATGCGAACTGGTTGCGACTTGATGCGAACTGGTTGCGACTTGATGCGAACTGGTTGCGACTTGATGCGAACTGGTTGCGACTTGATGCGAACTGGTTGCGACTTGATGCGAACTGGTTGCGACTTGATGCGAACTGGTTGCGACTTGATGCGAACTGGTTGCGACTTGATGCGAACTGGTTGCGACTTGATGCGAACTGGTTGCGACTTGATGCGAACTGGTTGCGACTTGATGCGAACTGGTTGCGACTTGATGCGAACTGGTTGCGACTTGATGCGAACTGGTTGCGACTTGATGCGAACTGGTTGCGACTTGATGCGAACTGGTTGCGACTTGATGCGAACTGGTTGCGACTTGATGCGAACTGGTTGCGACTTGATGCGAACTGGTTGCGACTTGATGCGAACTGGTTGCGACTTGATGCGAACTGGTTGCGACTTGATGCGAACTGGTTGCGACTTGATGCGAACTGGTTGCGACTTGATGCGAACTGGTTGCGACTTGATGCGAACTGGTTGCGACTTGATGCGAACTGGTTGCGACTTGATGCGAACTGGTTGCGACTTGATGCGAACTGGTTGCGACTTGATGCGAACTGGTTGCGACTTGATGCGAACTGGTTGCGACTTGATGCGAACTGGTTGCGACTTGATGCGAACTGGTTGCGACTTGATGCGAACTGGTTGCGACTTGATGCGAACTGGTTGCGACTTGATGCGAACTGGTTGCGACTTGATGCGAACTGGTTGCGACTTGATGCGAACTGGTTGCGACTTGATGCGAACTGGTTGCGACTTGATGCGAACTGGTTGCGACTTGATGCGAACTGGTTGCGACTTGATGCGAACTGGTTGCGACTTGATGCGAACTGGTTGCGACTTGATGCGAACTGGTTGCGACTTGATGCGAACTGGTTGCGACTTGATGCGAACTGGTTGCGACTTGATGCGAACTGGTTGCGACTTGATGCGAACTGGTTGCGACTTGATGCGAACTGGTTGCGACTTGATGCGAACTGGTTGCGACTTGATGCGAACTGGTTGCGACTTGATGCGAACTGGTTGCGACTTGATGCGAACTGGTTGCGACTTGATGCGAACTGGTTGCGACTTGATGCGAACTGGTTGCGACTTGATGCGAACTGGTTGCGACTTGATGCGAACTGGTTGCGACTTGATGCGAACTGGTTGCGACTTGATGCGAACTGGTTGCGACTTGATGCGAACTGGTTGCGACTTGATGCGAACTGGTTGCGACTTGATGCGAACTGGTTGCGACTTGATGCGAACTGGTTGCGACTTGATGCGAACTGGTTGCGACATGGTGCAAACTGGTTACGACTTGGTGCAACCTGGTTGTGACTTAGTGCGAACTGGCTGCGACTTGGTGCGAACTGGTTGGGTCTTGGTGTGAACTGGCTACGACTTGGTGCAAACTGGTTCCGATGTAGTGCGACTGGTTGCAACTTGGTGCGAACTGGATTTGACTTGGTGCCAACTGGTTGTGACGTGGTGCAAACTGGTAACGACGTGGTGGGAACTGGTTGCAATTTAGTGTGAACTGGTTGCGACTTGGTGCAAACTGGTTACGAATGAGTGTGAACTGGTTGCAACTTGATGTAATGTTGTTGCAACATGGTGCGATCTGGTCGCGACTTGGTGCAAACTGGTTGTAACTTGGTGCGAACTGGTTGCGACTTGGTGGAAACTGGCTGCAGCTTGGTGCGAACTCGTTGTGAATTGGTGAGAACTGGTTGGGACTTGGTACAAACTGGTTGCGACATGGTGCAAACTGGTTACGACTTGGTGCAACCTGGTTGCAAATTGGTGCAAACTGGTTGGGCATTGTTGCAAACTGGTTGCAACCTGGCGTGAACTGGTTGCAACTTTGTGTGGACAGGTTCCAATGCAGTGCAATCTGGTAGCGACTTGGTGTGAACTGGTTGCGACATGGTGCAAATTGGTTGCGACTTTGTGCGAAAGTTTTGCGACTTGGTGGAAACTGGTTGCAACTTGGTGCCAACTGGTTGCAACTTCGTGCAAACAGGTTGCGACTTGGTGTAAACTGGTTTTGAATCGGTTCAAACGGGTTCGGACTTGGCACGACCGGGTTTCAAGGTGCAAACTGGTTGCGACGTGGTGCGAACTGGTTTCGGCTTGGTGCGAACTGGTTGTGACTTGTTACTAACTGGGTTAGACTTCTTTGAACTGCTTGTAACTTGGTGTAGACTATTTGATACTTGGTGCAAACTGGTTGCGACTTGGTGCAAACTGGTTGCGACTTGGTGCAAACGGGTTCCGACGTGGTGCAAATTGGTTGCGATTTGGTGGGAACCGGTTGCGACATGGTGCCAACTGGTCGCAACTTAGTGTGAACTGGTTGCGACTTGGGGTAAAGTGGTTGCAGTTTTGTGCGAACTGGCTGCAACTTGGTGCAAACTGGTTGTGACGTGGTGCAAACCGGTTGCAATTTGGTGCAAACTGGATGCGACTTGGTGCAAACGGGTTACAACTTGGTGTGGACTGGTTGCGACGTAGTGCAAATGGGTTGCGACTAGGTGCAAACTGGTTGCAGCTTGGTGCGAACTGGTTGCAAGGTTGGGAACTTGTTGTTCCTTGTTGCAAACTGGTAGTGACTTGGATTGAATTTGTTTCGACTTGGTGTGAATGGGTTGCAACTTGGTGCAAACTGGTTGCGTCTTGGTGAGAACTGGTTATGACTTGGTGCGAACCGGCTGCAAATTGGTGCAAACTGGCTGCAACTTGGTGCAAAATGGTTGCGACTTGGTGCAAACTGGTTGCAACTTGGTGCGAACTGGTTACAACTTGGTTCAAACTGGTTGCAACTTGGTCAAACTGGTTGTGGTGTGGTGCAAAATGGTTGCAAATCGGTGTGAATGGGTTGTGACCTGGTGCGAGCTGCCTGCAATTTGGTGTGAAATGGTTGCAACTTACTGCGAACTGGTTGCGACTTGGTCCAAACTAGCTGCCACGTGGTGCAAACGGGTTCCAATTTGGTGCTAACTGGTTGCGACTTGGTGCGAATTGGTTGGGAATTGGTGTGAACTGGTTGAGATGTCGTGCATGATGGTTGTGCCTTGGTGCGAACGGGGTGAGACCTTGTGTGAAATAGCTGCGACTTGGTGCAAGCTGGCTGCGACGTGGTGCAAACTGGTTGCAACTTGGTGTGAACTGGTTGCAACTTGGTGCGATCTGGTTGCGACTTGGCGCGAACTGGTTGCAACTTGGTGCAAACTGGTTGGGACTTTGCGCGAACTGGTTGCGACTTGGTGCAAACTGGTTGGGACTTGGTCCAATCTGGTTGTTACTTGGTGCAAACTGGTTGCTACTTGGTACGAACTAGTTGCAACTTGCTGCGAGCTGGTTGCAACTTTGTGCGAACTGGTTGTGACGTTGTGGGGAATGGTTGCGACTTGGTGCAAACTGGTTGCGACTTGGTGCAAACTGGTTGTGACTTGGTTCCAACGCGTTGCAACTTGGTGCCAACAAGCTGTGACTTGGTGTGAACTGGTTGCATCTTGATGCGAACTGGTTGCCAAGTGGTACAAACAGGTTGCGACTTGGTGGGAACTGGTTGCAACTTGGTGCGAACTAGTTTGGACTTGGTGCAAACTGGTTGCGACTTGGTGCGAACTGGGTGCGACTTGGTGCAAACTTGTTGCGACTTGATACAAAGTGGTTGAGGCTTTGTGCAAACTGGTTGCGTTTTGATGCTAACTGGTTACAAACTTGGTGCAAACTGGTTGCAACTTGATGCAAACTTTCCAACTTGGTAGGAAGGTTTTGCAACTCGGTGCGAACTGGTTGCGATGTAGTGCAAACTGGCTGCAACTTGGTGCGAACGGGTTGCGACTTGGTGCAAACGGGTTGCGACTTTGTGCAAACTGACTGCGGCTTGGTGCTAACTGGCTGCAATGTGGTGCAAAATGGTTGCGAATTGAGGTGTATTGGTTTAGACTTGGTGCAAAGTGGTGGCTACTTGGTGCGAACTGGTTGCGACTTGCTGCAAACCGGTTGCAACTTGGTGCAAACTGGTTGCGACTTGGTGCGAACTGGTTGCAAATTGGTGCAAACTTATTCCGAATTGATGTAAACTGGTTGCATCGTAGTACGAACTGGTTGGGACTTGGTGCAAACTGGTTGAGACTTGGTGTGAACTGATTGCGACCTGGTGCAAACTGGTTGCGACTTTGTGCGAGCTGGTTGCGACTTGGTGCAAACTGGTTGCGACTTTGTGCAAACTGGTTGCGGCTTGGTGCAAACTGGTTGCGGCTTGGTGCGAACTGGTTGCGACATGGTGCAAACTGGTAGCAACTTGGTGCAAACTGGTTGCAAATTGGGGTGTATTGGTTCTGACTTGGTGCAAACTGGTTGCGAACTGGTACAAATCTGTGACTTAGTGCAAACTGGTTGCAGCTTGGTGCAAACTGGTTGTGACTTGGTGCAAACTGGCTGTAACTTGGTGCAAACTGGTTGCAAATTGGTGCAAATGGGTCGCGAATTGGTGCGAACCGGTTGCGACTTGCTCAAACTGGTTGTGACTTGGTGGGAACTGGTTGTGAATTCATACAAACTGGTTGTGACTTGGTGCAAACTGGTTGGGACTTGGTGCAAACAGGTACTGACTTGATGCAAAGTGGTTACGAATCGGTGCAAGCTGGCTGCGACTTGATGCAGACTGGTTGCGACTTGGTGCAAAGTGGTTGCGACTTGGTGTGAACGGGTTGCGACTTGGTGCGAACTGGTTGCGACTTTGTGGGAACTGGTTGCGACTTGGTGCGGACAGGTTGCGCTGTTGTATTAACTGGTTGAGACTTGGTGCAAACGGGTTGCGACCTGGTGCAACCTGGCTGTGACTTGGTGCGGGCTGGTTGCGACTTGGTGCGAACTGGTTGCGACTCGCTGCAAACTGCTTGCGATGTGGTGCAAACTTGTTGCGACTTGGTGCAAACGGTTGCGACTTGATGCAATCGGGTTGGGAATTCATGCAAACTGAGTGTGACTTGGTGCTAACTGGCTGTGATGTGGTGCGAACTGGTTCCAACTTGGCATAAACTGGTTCTGACTTGGTGCGAACTGGTTGCGACTTGGTGCGAACTGGTTGTGACTTGGTGCGAACTGGTTGCGACTTGGTGCAAACTGGTCCTGACTTGGTGCGAACTGGTTGCGACTTGGTGCGAACTGGTTGCTACTTGGTGTGAACTGGTTGCAACTTTGTGCGAACTGGTTGTGACTTGGTGCGAACTGGTTGCGATTTGGTGCAAACTAGTTGCGGCTTCGTGCGAATTGGTTGCGAAGTGGTGCAAACTGGTTAGGACTTGGTGTGAACTGGTTTTGACTTGGTGTGAACTGGTTGCTACTTGGTTCGAACCGGTTGCGACTTGAGGTGTATTGCTTTAGACTTGGTGCAAACTGGCTGCAACTTGGTGCAAACTGGTTGCAACTTGGTGCAATCTGGTAGCTTCTTTGTGCGAACTGGTTGTGACTTCGTGCGAAGGGGTTGCGGCTTGGTGCGAACTGGTTGTGGATCGGCGTGACCTGGTTGCGACTTGGTGCAAACTAGTTGCGATGTAGTGTAAACTGGTTGCGACTTAGTGCGAACTGGTTGCGAATTGGTGTGAACTGGTTGAGACTCCGTGCAAACTGGTTGCGACATGGTGTGAACTGGTTGCAGCTTGGTGCGAAATGGTTGCAACTTTTTGCGAATTGGTTGCAACGTGGTGCGGACTCGTTGCAACTTGGTGTGAACTGGTTGCGACTTGGTACAAATTGGTTACGAATTCGTGTGAACCGGTTGCGACTTAGTGCAAACTGGTTGTGACTTGGTGTGAACTGGTTGCATCTTGATGCAAACGGGTTGCGACTTGGTGCGAACTGGTTGTGACTTGATGCAAACTGGTTGTGACTTGGTGCAAACAAGCTGTGACTTGGTGCAAACTGGTTGCAACTTGGCGTGAACTGGTTGCGACGTGGTATGAACTGGTTACGACTTGGTGGGAACTGGTTGCGAATTTGTTCGAACTAGTTTTGACTTGGTGCAAACTGGTTGTGACTTGGTGCGAACTGGCTGCGACTTGGTGCAAATTGGTTGAAAATCGGTGCAAACTGGTTACGACGTGATATGAATCATCCCTTACTGCAAATCCGTCCCATCCACAAATCATTTCCTTTTGCAAATCATCATCCTTCACAAATCATCCTCTTTCACAACTTATCCCCCTCACAAATCTGTCCCTGTCGCAAATCAGTCTCTTTCACAAATCTTCCCCTTTCGTGACTCATCCCTTTTATGATTCATCCTCTTTCGCAAATCATTCTCTTTTGCAAATCATGCCCATTCGCAAATCATCCCCTTTCGCAAATAATCCCCTTTCGCTAGTCAGTCACATTTGCAAATCAGTCCCTTCCACAACTCATTCCCTTTTGCAAAACATCCCCGTTTGCAAATCATCCCCTTTCTCAAATCATCCTTTTTTGCAAATCATTCCCTTTTGCAAATCATCCCCTTTTGCAAATCATTCCCTTTAGAAAATCAGTTGCTTTCGCAGATCAAACCCTTTCGCACATCACCCCCTTTGGCGAATCATCCCCTTTCTCAAATCATCCCCTTTTGTAAATAATCCCCTTTTGAAAATCCGTCCCTGTCGCAAATCAGTCCCTTTTGCAAGCCATCCCCCTTGGCAAATCATCCCCTTTTGCAATTCTTCATGTTTCATAAATTAGTCCCTTTCCCAAATCATCCCCTTTCACAAATCATCCCCTTTTTCAAAACATCTCCTTTTGAAAACTATCCACTTTCGCAAATCATTTCTGTTTGCAAAGCATCCCCTTTCACAAATCATCCCATTTTGCAAATCAGTCCCTTCCAAAAAGCAGTCCTTTTCATCCCCTTTCAAAAATCATCCCCTTTCGCAAATCAATCCCTTGCAAATTAGTCTCTTCCACAAATCATCCCCCTTCGCAAATCATTCCCATTTGCACTGCAGTCCCTTCCGCAAATCATCCCCTTTTGCACATTATCCCCTCTCACAAGTCATTCCCTCTCACAAAGAAGTCACGTTTGCAAATCATCCCCTGTCATGTATCATCCCCTTTTTGCAAACCATCCTCTTTCGCAAATCATCCTCTTTTGCAAGTTGTCCCCTTCCGCAAACAATCCCATTTCACAAATCATCTCCTTTTGCAAATCATCCCCTCTTGAAAATCAGTCCCCTTCACAAATCAGTCCCTTTTGTACAACATCCCCTTTCGCAAATCAGTCACATTCGTAAATCATTCCAAATCCCAAAGTATCCCCTTTCACAAATCATCCCCTTTTGCAATCCCGCCCCTATCGCAAATCAGTCCCTTTCGCAAATCAGTCCCATTTGCGAATCAGCCCCTTCCACAAGTCATCCCCTTCCACAAATCACCCCCTTTTGCAAATGGTCTCCTTTTGCAAATCATCCCCTTTTGTAAATCATCCCCTTTCGCAAATCATCCCCTTTCGCAAATCATCCCCTTTCACATATCATCCCCTTCCACAAATTGTTCCATTTCAAAACTCAGTCCCTGTTGCACATCAGTCCCTTTCACAAATCAGTCCCTTTCACAATTCAGTCCCTAATGTAAATGATCTCCTTCCACAAATGATCCCCTTTTGCAAATCATCCCCTTTTGCAAATCATCCCCTTTCACAAATCATACCCTTTCATAAATCATCCCCTTTTGTAAATCATTCCCTTTTGCAAATTGACTCCTTTTGAAAATCAGTCCCATTCATAAATCAGTTCCATTTGCAATCCATTCTCATTCACAAATCACTCCTTTTTGCAAACCATCCCCTTTCACAAATAATCCCCTTTCCCAAATCATCCCCTTTTGTAAATGATCCCCTGTTGCAAATCACCCCCATTTGCAAATCATCCCCTTTCCCCCACTTCAGTCCCTTTCACAGATCATTCCCTTTTAAAAATCTGTCCCTAATGCAAATGATCCCCTTTCACAAATGATCCCTTTTTGTGAACCATCCCCTTTCGCAAATCACCCCTTTCACAAATCATCCCCTTTTTGCTTACGATCCCCTTTCACAAATCATCCCCTTTCTCATATCATCCCTTTTGCCAATCATCCCCTTTTGTAAATCACTCCCTTTCGCAAATAAACCCCTTTTGAAAATCAGTCCCATTCATATATCAGTTCCATTTGCAAACCATTCCCTTTCATAAATCATCCCCTTTCACAGATCATCCCCTTTCGCAAATAATCCCCTTTCCCAAATCATCCGATTTTGCAAATAATCCCCTTTCACAAATCATCCCCGTTTGCAAATCATCCCCTTTCACAAATCACCCCCTTTTGCAAATCAGTCCCTTTCACAAATCATCTCCTTTCAAAATTCAGTCCCTTTTGCAGACTATTCCCTTTCATATATCATCTCCTTTTGCAAATCAATCCCTTTCAAAAATCATCCCCTTTTGCAATTCATCCCCTTTCACAAATCATCTCCTTTCACATATCAGTCCCTTTTGCAAACCAGTCCCTTTTGCAAACCATTCCCTTTTGCAAATCATCCCCTTTTACAAATCATCCCCTTTTGCAAGTCAGTCGCTTTCACTAAGTAGTTCCTTTCCCAAATCATCCCCTTTTGTACATCATCCCCATTTGCAAATCATCCCCTTTTGCAAGTAATTCCCTTTCTTAAATCATTCCCTTTCACAAATAATCCCCATTTTCAAATCAACCCCCTCCTCAAATGATCCCCTTTCGCAAGTCAGTCCATTACACAAATGAGACCCCTTCGCAAATCATTCCCTTTTGTACATCATCCCCTTTTTCAAATCAACACCTTTTGCAAATCATCCCCGTTCACAAATCATCCCCTTTCGCAAATCATCCCCTTTCGCAAATCATCCCCTTTTGCAAATCACCCCAATTGGCAAATCATCCCCTTTCAAATATCTTCCCCCTATTGCAAATCAGTCCCTTTCATAAATCATACCCTTTCACACATCATCCCCTTTTGCAAACTAGTTCCTTTTACAAATAATCTCCTTTCACAAATAATCCCCTTTCACAAATCATCCATTTTCTCAGTTTATCCCCTTTCACAAATAAAATGATCCCCTTGCGCAAATGATTCCCTTTCGCAAATCAATCCCTTTCACAAATCATTCCCTTTTGCAAATCATCCCCTTTTACCCCCTTTTGCAAATCATCCCCTTTCATCCCCTTTTTCAAATCATCCCCTTTCACAAAACATTCCCTTTCGCAAATCATCCCCTTTCTCAAATCATCCCCTTTCACAAATCATCCTCTTTTTCAAATCCGTCCCTGATGCAAATCAGTCCTTTTTGTAAACCATCCCCTTTTGGCAAATCATCCCCTTTTCCAAATCATCCCCTTTCACAAATAATCCCCTTTCGCAAATCGTCCCCTTTGTACATCATCCCCTTTGGGAAATCATCCAATTTTGTAAATCAGTACCTTTCGGAAATCTGTCCCTTTTTCCAATCAGTCCCTTTTGCAAGTCGTCGGCTTTTGCAAATCATCCCCTTTTGCAAATCATGCCCTTTCACAAATCACCCACTTTCGCAAGTTATCCCCTTTGGCAAATCCATGTCTTTCGCAAATCAGTCCCTTCGGCAAATCTTCCCCTTTTTCAAATCATCCCCATTTGCAGTTCATTACCTTCCGCAAATCATCCCCTTTCACAAATCATCCCCTTTCACAAATCAGTCCCCTTTGCAAGCCATTCCCTTTTGCAAATCACCACCTTTCACAACTCATCCCCTTTCACAAATCATCCCCAATTACTCATCCCTTTTTGGAAATCAGTCCCTTTCGTAAATCATTCCTTTTGGCAGAATATCCCCTTTGCAAATAATTCTCATTCACAAACCACTCTCTTCTGCAAATCAGTCCCTTTCACAGATAATCCCCTTTTGTAAATCGTCCCCTCTTGCAAATCAGTCCCATTCACAAATCAGCCCCTTCCGCAAATCATCCCCTTCCGCAAATCTTCCCCTTTTGCAAATCATCCTCTTTTGCAAATCATCCCCTTTTGCAAATTATCCCTCTTCACAAATCATCTGCTTTCACAAATCATCCCCTTTCACAATCAGTCCCCTTTTCCAATCATCCCCTTCTGCAAATAATCCCCACTTGCAATTCATCCCTTTTTGCAAATCATCCCCTCTCGCAGATAATCCCCTTTTGTGAATCATCTACTTTTGCAAATCATACCCTTTCGCAAATCATCTCTTTTTTCAAATCATCCCCTTTTGCAAATTATCCCCTTTGGCAAATCATCCTCTTTCGAATATCTTCCCCTTTCAGAAATCGGTCCTTCTTGCAAATCAGTCCCTCTCGCAAGTCATCCCCTTTCGCAAATCAATCCCTTTCACAAATCATCCCCTTTTGCAAATCATCCCCTTTCGCAAAGCATCCCCTTTTTCAAATCATCCCCTTTTGCAAATCATCCCCTTTCGCAAATATCCACTTTTGCAATTTATCCCATTTCACAAATCAAATCATCTCCTTGTGTAAATCAGTCCATTTCACAAATCAATCCCTTTGGCAAAATCAGTCCTTTTTCACAAATCATCCTCTTTCATCCCCTTTTGCAAATGATCCCCTTTCATACCCTTTTGCAAATAATCCCCTTTCCCAAATCCATCCCTGTTGCAAATCATTCCCTTTCGCAAATCATCCCCTTTGGCAAATCATCCCCTTTTGCAAGTCATCCCCTTTTGCAAATCAGTCCATTTTGCAAATCAGTCCCTTTTGTAAATCATCCCTTTTTGCAAATCATCCTTTTTCAAAAATCAATCCCTTTCACAAATCATTTCCATCTGCAATTCAGACCCTTCTTCAAATCATCCCCTTTCGCACATCATCCCATTTCATAGATCATCCCCTTTCGCAAATCAGTCTCTTTCGCAAATCATCCCATTTTGTGGATCATCCCCTTTTGCAGATCATCCCCTTTCGCAAAATCATCCCCTTGCAAATGGCATCCCCTTTCCCAAATAATCCCATAACGTAAATCATCTCAATTCGCAAATCATCCCCTTTCACAAATCATTTCCTTTTGCAAATCAGTCCCTTTCGCAAAACATTCCCTTTCACAAATCAGTCTCATTTGAAAATCATTCCAATTAGCAAATCATCCCCTTTTGTGAATCATCCTTTTTCGCAAATTATCCCCTTTTGCAAATCATCCGATGTTGCAAATCATCCCCTTTCACAAATTATCCACTTTTGCAAACTATCCCCTTTCGCAAATCATCCCCTTTCACAAATCATCCCCTTTTGCAAATCATCCCCTTTCGCAAATCAGTCCCTTCTGCACATCAGTCCCTGTCCCAAATCAGTCCCTTCCATAAATCAGTGCCTTCTGTAAATAATCCCCTTTCACAAATGATCCCCTTTCACAAAACATCCCCTTTGGCAAATCATCTCATTTTGCAAATCATCTTCTTTTGCAAATCATCCCCTTTTGCAAATCATCCCCTTTTGCAAATAATTCCATTTCCCAGATCATCCCCTTTTGCAAATCATACCCTTTTGTAAACCATCCCCTTTAGCAAATCAGTCCCTTTCGCATCAGTCCATTTCGCAAATCAGTTCCTACCGTAAATGATCCCCCTTTGTAGATCATCCTCTTTCCAAAATCAATCCCTGTCTAAAATCATCCCCTTTTGGAAATCATCTCCATTTGCAAATCATCCCCTTTCACAAATCAATCCCTTTTGCAATTCATCACCTTTCGCAAATCATCTCCTTTTGAAAATCAGCATTTTTGCAAGTCAGTTCCTTTTGCTAACCAGTTCCTTTACCAAATCATCGCCTTGTGTACATCATCCCCTTTCGCAAATCATCTCCTTTCACAAATCATCCCCTCTCACAAATCAACCTCTTTTTCAAATCGTGTCCTTTCGCGAATCATCCCTTTAAATGAATCATACCTTTCCCAAATCATCCTCTTTCCCAAATCATACCCTTTCGCAAATCATTCCCTTTTGAAAATCAGTCCATTTTGCAACTCATCCCCTTTTTCAAATAATCTCCTTTTTTAATCCTTCTCATTCGTAAATCAGTCCCTTTCACAGACCATCCCATTTTGCAAATCATCCCCTTCTGCAAATCATCCCCTTTCATAAATGAGTCACTTCTACAAAATATCCCCTTTCACAAATCACCCCCTTTTCAAATCATCCCCTTTTGCAAATCATCCCTTTTTCCAAATCATCCCCTTTCACAAATCATCCCCTTTCAAAAATCATCCCCTTTCGCACAGCATCCCCTTTTGCAAATCACCCCTTTCCACAAGGCCTCCCCTTTTGCAAATCATCTACTTATGTAAGTCATTCCCTTTCACAAATCATCCCCTTTCACATATCATCCCCTTCTTTCTATCATCCCCATACGCAACTCAGTCCTTTTTGTAAATCAGTCCCTTTCGTAAATCATTCCCATTCGCAAATCATCCCCTTTCGCTAATCATCCCCTTTTGCAAATCATCCCCTTTTGCAACTCTTCCCCTTTCACAAACCATCCCCTTCCATATATAATCTCCTTTTTCAAATCATATCCTTTTGAAAATAATCCCCTTTCCCAAATCAGTCCCTTCCGCAAATCATTCCTTTTGCAAATCATGACCTTTTGCTCATCATCCCCTTTTGCAAATTATCCCCTTTTGCAAATCAGTCCCTTTCACAAATCAGTCACAAAACATCTCCTTTTGTAAATCATTCCTATTCACAAATCATCCCCTTCTGTAAATCATCCCCTTTTGCAAATCATCCCCTTTTGCAAATCATCCCCGTTTGCAAATCATCCCCTTTTGCAAATCAGTCCCCTTTGTAAATCATCCCCTTTCACAAATCATCCCCTTTTGTAAATCATCCCCTTTCGAAAACCATCCCTTTCTCAAATCATCCCCTTTCACACATCATCCCCTTTCAAAAATCATCCCCTTTTGGAGATCATCCCCTTTTGCAAGTCAACCCCTTTTGCAAATCATCCCCTTTTGCAAATCATCCCCTTTTGCAAATCAGTACCTTTCAAAAATCAGTCCCTTTTCAAAATCAGTCCCTTTCACAAATAATTCCCTTTCGTAAATTTCCCCTTTCACAAATCATCCCCTATCGTAAGTCATTCCCTTTTGTAAATCAATCCCTTCTGCAAAGCAGTCCCTTCCACAAATCATCCCTTTTTGCAAATCATCCCCATATGTAGTTCAGTCCCTTTTGTAGTTCAGTCCATTTCGCAAATCAGTCCTTTTTTTGCAAATCATCCCCTGTTGCAAATCATCCCCTTTCGCAAATTGTCCCCTTACACAAATCATCCCCTTTTGCAAATAACCCCCTTTTGCAAATCATCCCCTTTTACAAATAATCCCTTTTCGCAAATCAGTCCCTCTAGCAGATCATCCCCTTTTGAGGGTCATCCCCTTTTGCACATCATCCCCTTTCACAAATCATCCCCTTTTGCAAATCCATCCCTTTTGCAAATCAGTCAAAGAACATCCCCTTTTGCAAATCAGTTATATTCGCAAATTAGCCCCTTCAGAAAATCATCCCCTTTCGCAAATCATCCCCTTTTGTAAATCATCCCCTTTTTACAAGATATCCCATTTTGCAAATCATTCCCCTTTGCAAATGAGTCCCTTTTGCAAATGAGTCCCTTTCGCAAATCATCCCCTTTTGCAAATCATCCCATTTTGCAAATCATCCCATTTTGCAAATCATCCCGTTTTGAAAATCAGTCCCTTTTGCAAGTTAGTCCCTTGTGTAAATCAGTCCCTTTTGATAATGAGTCCCTTTTGCAAATCATTCCCTGTCATGAATCAGTCCCTTCCACAAATAATCTCCTTTCGTAAACAATACCCTTCCACAAATCATCACCTTTTGCAAATCATCCCCTTTCACAAATCATCCCCTTATCCAATCACCTCCTTTCGCAAATCCTCCCCTTTTTCAAATCATCTCCATTTGCGAATAATCCCCTTTTGCAAATCAAGCCCTTTCGCAAATCAGTCCCATTCACAAACCCGTTCCTTTCGCAAGTCATTTCCTATTGCAATTCAGTCACTTTTGCAAATCATCCCCTTTCCCAAATCATCCCCTTTCGCAAACAATCCACTTTCGCAAATAATCCCCTCTCCCAAATCATCCCCTTTCACGAGTCGGTCACATTCGCAAGTCAGTCCCTTCCACAAATCATCCCCTTTTGTAAATCGACCCCTTTTGCAAATAATCCCCTTTCGTAAATCATCCCGTTTTGCAAATTGTCCCCTTTCAGGAATCATCCCCTTTCGCAAATCATTCCCTTTCGTATATCAGTCCCTTTTTCAAATCAGTCCCTGTCACAGATCATCCCCTTTTGTAAATTATCCACCTTTGCAATTCAGTCCCTTCCACAAATCATCCCCTTTTGCACATCATCCCATTTCATCAATCACCCCCTTTCACAAATCAGTCCCTTTCCCAAATCATCCCCTTTTGTGGAATGTCCCGTTTTTCAAAACATCCCCTTTCAAAACTCATCCCTTTTCACAAATAATACCATTTCACAAATCACCCCATTTTGCAAATCATCCCCTTTCGCAAATCAGTCCCTCTTGCAAGTCAGTCCCTTTCGCAAATCATCCCCTTCCACAAATCAGTCTCATTATCAAATCATTCCAATTTGCACATTATTCCCTTTCACAAATCATACCCTTTTGCAAGCTATCCCCTACTGCAAAACTTTCCCTTTCGCAAATCAGTCCCTTTCATAAAGCATCCTCTTTCGTAAATCATCCCCTTTCGCAACTCAGTCTCATTTGTAAATCATCCCCTTCCACAAATCAGTCTCATCTTCAAAACATTCCAATTCACAAATTATACCCTTTCACAAATCATCCCCTTTTGCAAACTATCCCCTATTGCAAATCACTCCATTTTGCAAATCTTTCCCTTTCGCAGACCATCCTCTTTTGTAAATCATCTCGTTTTGTAACTCGGTCCCATTTGCAAATCAGCCCCTTCCGCAAATCATCCCCTTCCACAAATCATCCCCTTTCATAAATCATCCCCTTTTGTAAATCACCCCCTTTCAGAAATCATCCCCTTTTGCAAATAATCATCTTTCATAAATCATCCAATTTCACAAATTATCCCCTTTCGCAAATCAGTCCCTTCCACATATCATCCCCTTTTGCAAATCATCCCGTTTCAAAAATCCGCATCTTTCACAAATCGTCCCCTTTTGCAAATCAGTCCCTTTTGAAACTCGGTCCCTTTTGCACATCAGTCCCTGTCGCAAATCAGTCCCTTTCGCAAATCAGAGCCTTTCCCAAATCATCCCCTTTTGCAAATGATCTCTTTTTGCAAATCATCCCCTTTTGAAAATCATCTCCTTTTGCATGTCATCCCCTTTCGCAAATCATCCCCCTTTGTAAATCATCTCTTTTGCAAATCAACCCCTTTTGCAAATCAGTCCCTTTTGTAAATCAGTTCCAATCGCAAATCAGTCCATTGCGCAAATCATCCCCTTTCACAAATCATCCCCTCTCAGGAATCATCCCCTTTACCAAATCATCCCCTTTTGTAAATAATCCCCTTTTGCAAATCATCCCCTTTTGCAAATCATCCCATTTTGAAAATCATCCCCTTTTCAAATCATTCCCTTTCAAATATCAATCCCTTTTGCAAATCAGTCCCTTTAGCAAATCATCCCCTCTTGTAAATCAGTCCCTTTGGTAAACAATCCCCTTTTGTAGATCATCCCCTTTTGCAAATCAATCACTTTCGCAAGTCATCCCCTTTCGCAAGTCAGTCCCTTTCACAATTAATTCCCTTTCACAAATCATCTCCTTTTGCAAGTCATCCCCTTTCGCAAGCCAGTCCATTTTTCTAACCAGTCCCTTTTCCCAATGGGAAATCCCCTTTTGTATCCCCTTTTGTACATCATCCCCTTACACAAATCATCCCCTTCTGCAAATCATCCCCTATTGTAAATCAACCCCATTTTCAAATCATCCCCTTTCGCAAATTGTCCCATTCAACAAATCATCCCCTTTCCCAAATCATCCCCTTTTGTAAATCATCCCCTTGTAAATCATCCCCTTTTGCAAATCAGTCACTTTAGCAAATCAATACCTTTCGTAAATCATCCCCTTTCACAGATCATCCCCTTGTGCAAATCATCCTCATTTGCAAATAATCCCCTTTTGTACATCCGTCCCTGTTGTAAATCAGTCCTTTTCGTATATCATCCCCTTTTGCAAATCATCCCCTTTCGTAAGTCATCCCTTTTGTAAATCAATCACTTTTGCAAATCATCCCCTTTTGCAAATTACCCCCTTTCACAAATCATCCCCTTTTGCAAATCATCCCCTTTCGCAAATCATCCCCTTTCCCAAATCATCCCCTTTTGCAAATCATCCCTTTTCGCAAATCATCCCCTTGGGCAAATCATCCCCTTTTGCAAATCATCCCCTTCGCACATCATCCCCTTCTACAAATGACCCCCTTTCACAATTTATCCCGTTTTGGAAATCATCCCCTTTTGCAATTCATCCCCTTTCACAAGTCATGTCCCTTTGCAAATCATCCACTTTTGCATATCATCCCCATGCGCAACTCAGTCCCTTCCGTAAATCAGTCCGATTCAAAAACCAGTCGCTTTCACGAATCGTCCTCTTTCGCTAATCACCCCCTTTGTAAATCATCCCCTTCTGCAAATCTTCCCCTTTCACAAATCATCCCCTTTCGCAAAGAATCCCATCTTGCAAATATTCCTCTTTTGCAAATAATCCCCTTTCGCAAGTTATCCCCTTTCACGCAACATCCTCGTTTGCAAGCTCTCCTCTTTTTCAAATCAGTCCCTTTCGTAAGTCATTCACAAAGTATCCCCTTTCGTAAATAATTCCTATTTGTACATCAGCCCCTTCAGCAAAGCATCCCCTTTCATAAAGCATCCCCTTTTAAAAATCATCCCCTTTCACAAATCAACCCCTTTTGCACAACATCCCCTTTTGTAAACTCTCCCCTTTTTCAAGTCATTCCCTTTCACAAATCAGTCACAAAGCATCCCCTTTTGTAAATCAGTCCTATTTGCAAGTCAGCCCCTTCAACAAATCATCCCCTTTTGGAAATCATCCCCTTTCACAAATCATCTCCTTTTGCAAATCATGCCCTTTTGCATATTAGTCCCTTTCGCAAATTATCCCCTTTCGCAAATCATCCCCTTTTGCAAATCATACCCTTTCACAAATCATCCCCTTTTGTAAATCATCCCCTTTTGCACACCATCCCCTTTTGCAAATCATCTCCTTTCTCAAGTCATCTCCTTTCACAAATCATCCCCTTTTTGCAAATCAGTCACTTTCAAAAATCAGTCCCTTTCCCAGATAAGTCCCTTTTGCAAATGATCTCCTTTTGCAAAACATCTTCTACCGCAAATCATCCCCTTTTGTAAATCAATCCCTTTCGCAAATCAGTCCCTTCCACAAATCATCCTTTTTGTAAATCATCCCCATACGCAGTTCAGTCCCTTCTGTAAATCAGTCCCTTTCACGAATCCTCCCATTTCACTAATCATCCCCTTCAGCGAATCATCCCCGTTCACAATTTTTCCCCATTTGCAAACCATCCCCTTTCACAAATAATCCCCTTTTGCAAACCATCCCCTTTTGCAAATCATCCCCTTTTGCAAATCATATCCTTTCGCAAACAGTCCCTTTAGCAAATCATCTCCTTCCGCAAATCATCCCCTTTTGCACATCATCCCCTTTCGCAAATCATCCCCTTTGGCAAGTCAGTCCTTTTTGCAAATCAGTTCTATTTGACAATCAACCCCTTCAATAAATCATCCCCTTTTGTGAATCATCCCCTTTTAAAAATCATCCCATTTTCAGAAATCATCCCTTTTTGCAAATCAGTCCCATCCACAAATCAGTCCCTTTTGCAAGTCAGTCACTTTCGCAAATCAGTCCCTTTTGCAAATCAGTCCCTTCAGAAAAACATTTCCTTGCGTAAACGATCCCGGTTCGCAAATCATCGCCTTTCGCAAATCATCCCTTTTTGCAAATCTTCCCCTTTACCAAATCATCACCTTTCGCAAATCATCCCTTTCACATATCATACTCTTTTGTAAACCATCCCCATTCGCAAAACATCCCCTTTCACAAATCAACCCCTTTCGCAAATCAGTCTCTTTCGTAAATCCGTCCCTTTCTCAAATCAGCTCCTTTCACAAATCAGTCCCTTTGGCAAATTATCCCCTTTCAAAAGTCATCCCCTTTCCCAAAAAATCCTCTTTTGCAAGTCATTCCTGTTTGCAAATCAGTCCCTTCCGCAAATATTCCTCTTTCACAAACCATCCCCTTTCGGAAATCATCCCCTTCCACAATTCATCCCCTTTTGCAAATAAAACCCTTCCGCAAATCATCCCCTTTTGCAAGTCATCCCTTCCAGAAATCATCCCCTTCCAGAAATCAGACCCTTTTGCATATCAGTTCCTTTCACAAATCAGTCCCTTCTGCAAATCATCCCCTTTTGCAAATCATCCCTTTTCGCAAATCACCCCCTTGTGCAAGTCTGTCCCTTTCGCAAATCAGTCCCTTCCGCAAATCATCCCTTTCCGTACATCCCCTTTTGCAAATCATCCCCTTTCGCAAATCATCCCCTTTCACAAATCATCCCCCTTTGCAAATCACCCCCCTTTGAATATCTTCCCCTTTTGCAAATCAGTCTCTTTCACTAATCAGTCCCTTTCGTAAATCATCCCCTTTTGCAAATCAGCCTCTTTTGCAAATCATCCCCGTTTGTAAACTATCCCCTTTTACAAATGATCCCCTTTTGCAAATCATGTCCTTTCACAAATCATCCTCTTTTGCAATTTTTCCCCTTCTGCAATTCAAATCATCCCCTTGTGCAAATCTGTCCCTTTCGCAAATCAGCCCATTTTGTTGATTTTCCCCTTTCATCCCCTTTCATAAATCATCCCCCGTCATCCCCTTTCGCAAATCATCCTCGTTCGCAATTCATCCACTTTCGCATCAGTTCCTTTCGCAAGTTAGTCCCTTCTGCAAATCAGTCCCTTTCGCAAATCATCCCCTTTCATAAACCAGTCCCTTTTGCAAATCATCCCCTTCCACAAACATCCCCTTTTTGTAAATCATCCCCTTTTGCAAATCATTCCCTATCATAAATCATCCCCTATTGAAAATCATCCGCTTTTGCAAAGCATCCCCTATGTGTAAGTATATGTAAGTATGTGTAAGTACGTGTAAGTATGTGCAAGTATGTGGAAGTACGTGTACGTATATGTAAGTACGTGTAACTACGTGATAGTACATGTAAGTATACGTAAGAACGTATGAGTACGTGTAAGTATGTGTAAATCAATGTAAGTATGTATAAGCATGTGTAAGTAAGTGTAAGTACATGCAAGTATGTGTAAGTACATGTAAGTACGTGTAAGCACATGTAATAACGTGTAAGTACGTGTTAGTATGTGTAAGTACATGTAAGTAAGTGTAAGTACGTGTAAGTTGTTATCTATGCCCCCTTGGCCACTGCTATAGCTTAGCGGACAGGTTGGGCATACACTGCTCCGTTGGAGTAAGTCCCCCAAATCTTGTTCGTGGTGCAAGTCCGAGCGAGACACAAGCACTGCAGCATAATAGATAGCATACCGGACTTAGGGACAACAGATCCTACGATCGAGTCCTGATGTGAGCAGGAAGACCTTCCTGCACAGAGGACGTTTTCTAGAAACTTCTCCATGTATGAGGAGGATGTGCTACTCGGCGATCAGCGGATGAGCCAGTTGGCGGGCTGGTGAGGTGGTGTGGGTGGCCACCCCCCAAAAGTGCCACTACCCACACACCTTAGATGCAGGGCCTAAGACTATATGAACAAGGCTCATTGCGCATTCTAAACATATAACATGGCCTTAGATGCTCCTCACAGAGCTGTCCAACTAAGGAACAATACAAAGAATACACTGGTTGGTCTAAGCTCTAGGAGTCGGTCTATGACTAGCACCTCGTGCAAAAGTGACCAAGTGCTTAGTGGACACAATTGCTAGCGAGTGATTTCCTAGGAGTTGCTTAGTGTGGAACCGTGATCCTGAGGATGATATCTTCTCCTAGCTGAAATGCTCAAAGCGGACGGTAGGTGCCATTGTGTCGGCCTTATTTTCTAGTCCATTTGCCTCAGGCCGGCTGACAAAGGGTTAGGGGCCCACAAAGACCAGTTGTAAGGCATGTTTTTCTCAACTTTGCTACGCTCTCTCTAGGTGCGCACGTCAGCTCCATTGGCTCCATCAGCTCCATATGCTTCATCATCTACAAGGGCTGGGTTTGCACTCAGCACAGAGGGACCATGGACAAGGTCTTTCCTTGGTGGCACGCCCCTTGGGTCCCAACCAGGATAAGCTCTGCCCTTAGAGGCATGAGCCTGGGTGTACTGGTGTGATTTGTCTTCTCTGTCTACAGGTAAACATTGGTTGTAAGGGTAAGCAACGGACCTGCACCTTGAAACCGGAACTAGACATCAGCAAACATCAGCCTAAAGCGGCCTCAACGTAGCAGAGACGTAGAGAGCAGAAAAAGGGTAGCTAAAATGGGTGACCCATCAGGAGCAGTGAATGATGCCGCAAGGCAGTCCTCAAACTCAACAGTGGCTACCATAGGACAGACCAAGGGAGCAACCGTGAGTGCTACCGCACTGTCGCAAGGTCTCAGATCCTTGGGAGGAATTCCCATCTTCGAGGGGAACCACTTTCCACTTTGGAGATGGCGCTTTGAATTGGCAATGAAAGTGCGCAGCTTCATCAAGCTTCTGAAGGGAGAGGAGCAGGTTCCCACGGAGGACTCACCCTAGCATGAGGCATGGACAGAACTGTATGATATTTTTATGTCATTTCTCAGCAACGTGGTAGCCACGAAGTATGTTCCCATCATTGTGGGGTACACACTGGCTTTTGATGCCTACGCTTAGCTCAAGTGTGTGCACCAATCCACCTCCCTCACAAACAGATCATTCATCCTACAACTGCTTATGAGCATGTGCGTGAATGAGGGAGAGTCCATCCCTAACTTCCTAAAGGAGTTTGAGGGACTCCTTGGTGAGGCTCGCCAAATGAATTGGGACCTTGACAAAAACATGCAGGCCATGATCCTTCTCGTGGTGCTACCAGAGAGCTGGAGCCCAATGATGACCGTCGGCCTATGTCGCACGCTACGGTAGCACATGTCTATATTTATTCATATTTATACATGTGGATGTATGTGTGTATCTTCATCATTATAGTTCTAAATATTTTTTTCTATATCTACGTCCATATGTATATTGATATTTAGATCATACACATACATGTTTTTATATCAATACATACTATAATATATATCTTTATGTAGCGGGAGGGCCGGTTCGGCCCTCCCTCCTCGCTGAAGCGAGGGGTGGTTGCACATGACCCCTCACGTCAGTGAGGGCTGGCCGACGGCCAGCACTTTGCTGGCCGCTGGCCAGCTGGCTGCCGGCTGGCTTGACGGCCGGCCAAGTAACCAGCCGGCCACCAGCCGGCCAGCCGCCAGCCGCCGATCGCGGCCTCAGCCCAATCAGCGGCTGAGGGACCAATAGGGCCTCAAGGACGAGGCCTCGTGGCCTCGTGTCCTCCCCCCCCTTGCCCTCCTTGCAAGCGAGCAAGAAAGGACGAGGAATAGGGGGAGCGAGGGTGAGAGCGAGGAGCGCGGGAAGCACACGAGAGAAGCCTGCATGAAATTGCCGATCGTACCTCGCACGCGACGATTTTGCGCCGATGCATTAAAAATGAAACTTGAGTTTGTTTAGGACGAACTGTGAATTTTGAAACTGGAAAACTCGTGTGAATGCACAAGTTCAAGGTAAAAACCCCTGGTTTGGGTCCCAAACCAGGGATAAGGTTAAAAATAGAAATGGGCCTCTGGAGACTCAAAGTATTCGAGTATCCCTGCTCTGGGTCATTGATGACGATTGTCCCTCAGTCGTGCAAAGGGGGTAAACCCCTGACGCAGACTGAGAACGCCATTCTGTAGAATCCGACAACGACTTTAGAGCAGGAGCTAGAGACTCGACATGTTATAGTGGTTCTCATAGCCAGACGACCCCCGTGATTAAGGGTTCGATGGAGACGGCGGCTATGTAGTATGTAAAACGCCACCGGCAATTGCAAGCAGCAGCAGAAACGCCAAAAGAGCATACGGCATCCGTACTCATCCATTTCAAGCGCCAAAAAGTACGTTTGAAAGCTCTTGAAGAGCTCTACTTCAACCTCCCAACTTCTTTGAGTTTCTTTTTCACTCCAGGGAGCTAGGTGGATTTTTCTTGGACTGCGTGGGGAGTACCCACCCCCAAAACCACCAATTTGCCTCCATATCCCAAGGTTCCCTCCCCCCTCCTTTAACAAAAAAATTGGGACAGCATTTCTTCCCAAGGCCAGGGACTCTCATGGCCTGAGAACACCCTAGAAAGAGTGAGGACGAAACCTTGAGGACTTTTGGCGTCTTCCCCAACACCGCCGGCTTAAGGAGGACGCTGTCAAGGGGCGCGAGACGCGCGAAGAAGACTCAAAAGAAGGGCAAGGGAGACAAGAAGACAAGAGGAAGACAAGAAGCTAGAAGAGGGAGTGAAGGAGTTGCTAGGAATTGTGGTTATTCTCCTCCTATTCTTTGCCCTAGCTTTGTGAGCGGTACTCACAGTTCTTGTCATTTCCTTGTATTGTAACTTTCTATTTTCCTAGATTCTAGTCACTATCAATTGCCGTGAGTCACGGCTTAGGAAGTTACCCTTGTGCCGACGTAGCGGCCTAGGAAAACATAAATTTTAACTTTATTTGCCTGACCGATCATGAGAGCGAGGCTTAGGAGGCGGTTCCTCCTCAAGGTTGTGGGGTGACCCTCACAACGATCTTCACGTGATAGTTACACGGGTGACGAGATGGCAAGTGCCGGATCGTCCAAGACCTGCAAGGGCAAGGTGGTGACCGCCTCACCACACGTCCTCGACGGACTCCAAATATTGCGAGTTGCCGTCGGGACTACGGTTGCCAATCCAAAGACAACCGTACCGCCTAAGGCAACCGATGCCAACCTCAGCGACACTGAGAAGTGTTCGGAAGCCAAATAGGTGCTCAACAAGCACGTCAACGTGCACGTGGACGACCCCCACGCGACGGACGACGCGATGGAGGAGGATCTCCAGGAGGTGACCCCGATGAAGAGAACAATGCCGATGATGGCGAAGGCGACGAAGATCGCAATGATCACCATCGTTGTGCAGCAAACTCGAGCCAATTGCTCAAGAAGGGTAAGGTGCTCACCGCATCGCCTGAAGCTACCGATAGCAACAAGACTGCCAAGAGCAGCAAGGAGCCAAAAGCAGCCACACGGGAAGTTTCCGTGAGAACGAGCCGGACGACATCACCGTGAAAGCAATTCGCGATGACCGTTGCAGGCTTGCGGAGTTTGCCGCTAAGGCGGCGGACCCACTCAAGATCACCACCGACGGTGGAGGTACGGCACCACTCAGAGGATTGGGACGGACTCCCCTTCCTACGATGTGGCCGTAATGGGGCAGAGCAATACCCACTCGAGCGTCGTTGCTGACAACAATCTCCTCCAAAAGGTGGGACTCCTTGGAGACGTGTACGCGAACCGTACCCTCTTGTACTGGGTAAGGGTGCACGGACAATGCAAGTCCCTGGAGGTTATCACCGATGCTCTGACGACATCAGAGCTCCACTTCGCGTTCGCCAACCTACTGGCCCATGTCGGGTAGAGCATCACGGACCTCGACAGTGATCGCCAGCTGTAGGGCCTGGCCGTCCATGAGGCAAGCCGCCAATGCAACGACCTCGAAAAGGCGTTGAAGAGCGTGACCCAGGTGTGGATGCAGCAACAAGCGTAGCACACTGGAGCTACAAATGCCACTGCCGGTGGTATCGACAACTTGACTACCTCAACGACTTCGGGGCCGGTCATGAACAAGTCCTTTCTCCACAATGTGGAGATCTTCCAGAAGAGCGTAAAGCTGGCCGACTGGCTGAACCACATGGAGCATGTCCTATGCGTCCACAAGGCTCTACTCAGTCAGTGGTGTGACCTTGCCACGACTCGGATTGAAGACAAGCTCTTCAAGTACGTGGTCAAGGAGTGGAGTGCGCAGAGGCCTCATCTTGACTGGCAGCCCATGCCATGGGAAGCCTTTTGCATAATCATGGGTAAGTTTACCCAGCGTGAGGAGGCGTAGCGTGCCTTCCACAAGATCGAGGACATCAGCCAGCTGGGTAACTCGCTTGAGGCCTACTTGAGCAAGTTTACCGCGCTTGTGGAGGAAGCCGAAAGCTCCATCGAGAGCGAAGGTACCCAAATCTTCAAGTACCTAGAGTGCTTGCTGTTGGAGTTTTTGTGTGATGGTCTTGCCAGCGAGAAGCTGAAATACAAGACCTCCACGACTGCAACGGGCCAAGCTTGGACAAGCTGGAGGGTGTTGCGAGACTACATGAGCGAAGTGTATTCGGTGAACTTGAAGCACTACTCGGATACACGGCCGAACGTTCGTGCACAGCAAGGCCGTGATGCACGCATGGATGCTGTAGGGGCTAAAGGGACAGCCAGACAGCGGGACGGGGTCAAGGGCAAATAGTCGACAAAATCCTCAGCCAAAAAGACTGGTGGGAACAAGCCCCCCAACCACAAGCGTGGCCGCAACAATGACAAGTTGCAGGTGGTGCGCGAGCATCGTAACACGGCCTTTTGCGAGGGATTGTGCCACAACTGCATGCAGCCCGGACACTTCAGGGCTCAGTGCACTGAGGCTGCTGGTGGTGGAAAAGAGGCCACGACGTTAGCTACAGCAGCAGCACCTCGTGGGGAGAGTGCAACAGGAGGCCGCGGACAGGGCCGTGGACAGGGTCCGGGCCACGGCAATGGGCCCGGCCGTGGTAACGGACAAGGTGTTAATCCTCTGTGTATATATTTTTCCTCTCCCATGTGGACATGAGTGCGCAGGGCATGCTACTCCACAGAGTGGAGGCAGCACACACTGAGTCTGCACGCCGAACCCTTCCTCGGCTACCTCTGGGGTCGGCAGTGCGCTTGCCTCCCTCTCGCGGCATTGCCTCCACTTTACTCTACGTGCCAGCTGTGGCAACAATGTTGCATCCTAGTGAAACCTACATTTGTCCTCACCTGGATGGCTGCAGAACCTTGGAAACCTAGATTAGGTCTGGAATAGTTAGGGGCATATTGTGTGTTTCGTTGTGTTTCGTGGATTGGGGCAGTCAGCCCCTTTTTGCATGTCACGCGAGGGCTTTGCCCTCGCTCGAGTAGGTTGCGCCGGCGAGCTTCGCTCGCCGGCCAACGGGTGAGTCTCGCTTCACGAGACTCACCCGCTCGAGCTCTTGCTTGTGTGATCTTAACACTTAGGTTCTAGCGGAAACCATGGCTGTGTAGCAAAAACCAACCTTAGCATACTCGTTTCTCCATGGATTTGAGCAAGACAAGTTGTGTTTGGATCGTGAGACTCTTCTGATGGTATCAGAGTGACTTCCTAGGCCTGCGACTGACGTATAGAGGCGGCGCAGAGCAGAAAGGGTGGCGGCCGAGCCACGCGCGGATCTAGATCCGCGCGTCTGCCACTAAAACAGACCGCGCACGCCACCAAGGGCCGACGAAGGCCCTCCCCTAGGCCGCGGGTGGATAGGAGACGTGGCAGACGTGAGGGGAAGACTTGCAAGGGCGAGCAAGAGGTGGAGGGGTGAGCCCAAGCGCCGATCCGCCCCTAGGAGGGGGAGGCGGGGTCCCTCAGTCCACTGAGTGACTCTTGCAGGTCACACAGGTCCTAAGGGTGCCTCCTTGACCAAAACAAGGCGGTTTCCACGAGCTACGGGCTCGCATCCGAAAACTCGGCCCAAAGTGGGCCCGGCGAATTGCTGCCAAAGTTTTCTTCGGCCGTCTTAGAACCCGTTAGAACTCGCTAGAACCCCAGGAACTATGAGTCAAGCAGGGTCAGCGTCTGGAGGGCAAGATGGAGGAGCAGGGAGCGGAGGTGCATCTGCTCGAGCTGGAGGTGGTGGTGCCGGCACAGTTACAATGACATGGGATGAACTAAGCAGGGCCATGTCTCACAAGGACCTGACGCCGCCCGCCCTAGGCACACGAGACTTCCTTGTATGGAAGGATGTCTTCCTTGCGTGGGCGGCAAAGCACGGACTAGAGGAGCTGTACCTCCTTCCCTCGACTGACGCCACTGAGGATCGTGTTTTACTACGGGCTTTCAATGCCTTAGTCCGAGCCTTGCCCGACGACCAGTCATACGCCATCCGCCATTTCCGTTTTGGCGGCCGAGGAGAGGATCCAGCAGACCCTCGCAGTGGGGCTCCGCGTCCTCATGAAGCATGGCAGCACCTAGCCACTCGTCACGAGGAACGGGGCATGGCGCTGGTGATCACCTTGCGCGATCGCCTTCGGAACCTCTATCCTAAGCCGGGAGCACCGATAGCCGACTACTGGGATGCGGCAATGGACCTTCGCCGCCGCATCCTCGGGCTCGGAGCATCCTGCTCCGTGCTTGAATGGCTGGACCCTGTCCTGCTACATCTCAGAGAGCCCTACAGAGAGTTCCGGCAAGGGCTTCTCAGGCGACTTCGGGTGACTGACATTGAGAACACAGATCTGGCAGAGGTGTTCGAAGAGCTGCGCCACTATGAAGATATTCTTTGGGGTGAGGCGCGCGGGGCCAACAACCCGACACCTAGCGCCTTTGTCCATCAGTCCGCACCGGGTGCTTCCACCAACTTTACGCAAGGAGGAGGCAGAGGCGGGGGAGGCTGGGGATCTGGAGGAACAGGCACTCAGACAGGCGGAGGACAAGGTCGTGGCCATGGTGGTGGTGGCGGTGGGGGACAGCGTACCTGCAACTACTGCGGCAAGCACGGTCACTTCTGGCGTGCCTGCCCAGATCTCCAGCGCATCATGACCCCACCCCAGCAGCAACAGCAGCAGCAGCAGCAGAGGTTCGCTGCACCGACGCCTCGTCCCCTTGGGCAGCAGCTGCATCCCCCAGCTTGGTCCACGTCCATGATGACAGGACCTCGAGCTCCTGTGCCCTTTGGCGGTGTCACGTATGCGTCACCACCGATGGCGCAGCCGCCGGCGGGCCAGCCGATCTATCCAGGGCTCCCTCCTTTCTACCAGGGTCCCTACTTTGTCCCACCGAACTCGGCCATTCCCGTCCTTGCACCCGTGTGGGCGCAGTGCATCTACACAGACATGGCGGAGTCCCAGCAGCCCACAACCGGAGACCCTGCAGCCGGGTGGACAGCGCCCATGGAGCTGTAGCCTCCGGAACCAACGGCCATGCCACAGTCACCAGGTCAGCGACTAGCGCACACACATGTCACCACTTCACACACACTTCCAATGCATGAGTGGATGTTTGACACTGCTGCATCACATCACATGTCTCTGCATCGCCAGTTGTTTGTATCGCTGTACGCTGCACAGGATGTGGAGGGTGTGAAAACAGGGTCTGGGGAGGTGTTGGACGTGGAGGGTGTGGGCACAGTGGCATTGCAAGCACCTGGGGGCGTCCTGTATTCAACGGGTGTGTTGTACGTTCCCAAGTTGAAAGTGAACCTTTTGTCTGGGGGTCAGCTAGACCGCCAAGCCAACATGTCCACTCTCACGGAGAAACAACGCTGCATGCTTTTTGACGCTGCTGGGGCACTGTTGGCTGATGGACCTTTGCATGATGACATGCTCTACCGCCTCACCCTCTTTCCACTGATACAGACGCACTCACACAGACCACAGACTCACGTCATCACAGCCACGGATGCAACGCACAAGGATCTACTGCACCGTCGACTTGCACACATCAACACAGACCTGGTCACAGACATGATCAAACACACGCCAGCACACGGTCTCCTACCTACGGACTGCCCGCATGGTCTCCGGCCGGATGCCTGTCTTGACTGTCAGGAAGGCAAGGCTCACAGACAAACATTTCCTAGGTCAGATAAGGTCTGCAAGGCCCCTCTGGAACTTGTTCATGCAGACTTGACGGGCCCCATGCCAGTACCTTCTGTGCAGTATGGGTCACAGTACATTCTCACACTGACAGACGACTACAGTCGTTTTCGGTGGGCATTCCTGTTGAAGTCAAAGTCAGATGCCCAACGTGCTATTTCAGAATGGATTCCCCTTGCTGAGCGACAGACTGGCTGCAAGCTGCTGAAACTGCGCACAGATAGAGGAGGAGAGTTCATGGGTGTCCTGACTGCAAAATTGAAGTCCAAAGGTATAGAGCATCAAACCATCGCACCATACACACCCCAACAAAATGGGGTGGCTGAAAGGTGGCATAGAACCCTTGGTGATGCACTGCGCACTCTACTGAGCGAGTCTGGTTTGTCCTTCGGCTTCTGGGAGGAAGCCGTCAAGTATGTGACATGGGTGTGGAACAGGGTGCCACAAGGGCCCCTGCCCAAGTCAGTCACGCCATGGGAGCGGTGGTCTAATGAGAAGGCTGATTTAAGGCCAGCGAGGGTCTGGGGCACCATGGCGTGCGTGTGGTTTGCACAGCCTCAAAGAGACCATAAACTCAGTCCACGAGGTCGATGGTGTGTCTTTGTAGGCGTCTCTCATGCCTCCAAAGCTTGGCGATTTTGGGACCCCATGCACCACCACTTCCTAGAGAGCAGAGATGCCTCCTTCTTGGAGCACCTGCCCTACAAACAGTTCCGCACTCTACGGAATGCCCCACACATCAACGTTCCTGAGCAATACCCAGACTATGTGAGTGTGCCTGTGTTCGTGCCGCACACACCCACTGCACCACCACAGTCGCCGCAGCACGAAAAGCGCATTGAAGAAACTTCATCAGTCCCCACAGACCTTTTGACACCTACAGACTTGCACAGCACAGACTCCAGTGCTCCGCACACACCACCAGGGTTGCAAACCCAAACTCCCCAGTACAGCACAGAGGATTCCAGAACACCACCCCCACCGCCGGTACGACGCTCCTCACGCAATGTGGAGCGTGTGAACTACAGACAATTTTACCACACCGTTGGGCCGGTGAATGTGGACCATAACATCGTGGAACCCCATACACTTGCTGAAGCCAGGAAGCGTGCTGATGCGAGTGAGTGGGACAAGGCCATGGTGGCTGAACTAAATGCCCTTCTGGAGCATGGTGTGTACGAACTGGTCCCACTGCCACCAGGGCGAAAGGCCATTGATGTCAAATGGGTCTACAAGCTCAAAAGGAACCTGGCAGGACTCATTGAAAAGTACAAAGCCAGGCTAGTGGCCAAGGGGTTTCATCAGATCCCAGGTCAGGACTTTACAGATACTTATGCTCCTGTGGGCAAGTACGGGACGAGCCGGGCACTGTTGGGTGTAGCAGCACATGAGGACTGGGAAACACATCAAATGGATGTTAAGAATGCCTTCCTCAATGGTCCACTTGAGGAGGAACTTTACGTGAAACAACCAGAAGGGTTTGATGATGGCACACCCCGTGTGTGGCTGCTCCTCAAGGCTCTTTATGGGCTCAAGCAAGCCCCACGCTGTTGGAATAAAGAGATCCGACGCACCCTTGCATCAGGAGGGTTCATTCAAAGTCTAAGTGACCCGTCCCTTTTTCTGCATTGGGATCGTGGTCTCCCTGTTGCCTTGCTTGTCTACGTGGATGATCTCCTTATCTTGTCACCCTCTCTTTCTCTCATCACAGAAACTAAGAAGCTGCTCACCACACATTACAGCATGACAGACCTGGGTGAAGCAACAAACTTCTCGGGCATGACTATCACCAGGGACAGAACTGCTCGCACAATCAGTCTGCACCAATGACGATTCATAACACACCTGACTGCACGCTTTCATCATCTGGTACAACATCTGCCACGACAGCATTCACCAATGAGCCCTGATGTGTATGCACATCTCTTGGATGCCAACACCACTGACTATGGACCGGACTGTGATCCCACTCTGTACCGTCAAATCACTGGCAGCCTGTCATATCTTGCTTCCACCACACGACCTGACATCTCATGTGTAGTGAACGTGCTGGCACAGTTCAGCCAACAGCCGCGAATCACACACCTCAAAGCACTACTGAAGTTGCTTCGCTATGTGATGGACACAGCTGCGCTTGGTTTGGTCTTTGCACCCTCATCGTGTCTGTTGTTGGATGGGTACTGTGACAGTGATTATGCACGTGATCGTGGGGCCCGCAGTCGTGGTGGTTATGTGTTCCGTGTGTGGGGCACAGCAGTCTCGTGGCGAAGTGCCAAACAGTCGTGTGTGGCTCGAAGTGTGGCTGAAGCAGAATACATGACATTGGGTGAAGCAGCTTGTGAATGCATCTGGCTGGCACGACTGCTTGAGGAATTGGGGTTGCCCACTCATGCCGTTGCACTTCATAGCGACAGCTCTGCTGCACGCCGCATCGCTGAGAATGATGGTGCGCTGCATCCTCGCACAAAGCATATCAGTGTAGAGCATCACTTCGTCCGTGAAGCTGTCGAGGCAGGTGCTGTGCAAGTGTGCCCAATCAGAGGTGATGCCCAGTTGGCCGACTTCCTCACCAAGGCACTCCCATCTCCTGCACTTCATCAACAACTTGAGCACCTTGGCTGCATCCCCATCGCACTCATGTCCAAGGGGGCGTGTTAATCCTCTGTGTATATATTTTTCCTCTCCCATGTGGACATGAGTGCGCAGGGCATGCTNGCTTGCCTCCCTCTCGCGGCATTGCCTCTGCTTTACTCTACGTGCCAGCTGTGGCAACAATGTTGCATCCTAGTGAAACCTATATTTGTCCTCACCTGGATGGCTGCAGAACCTTGGAAACCTAGATTAGGTCTAGAATAGTTAGGGGCATATTGTGTGTTTTGCTGTGTTTCGTGGATTGGGGCAGTCAGCCCCTTTTTGCATGTCACGCGAGGGCTTTGCCCTCGCTCGAGTAGGTTGCACCGGCGAGCTTCGCTCACCGGCCAACGGGTGAGTCTCGCTTCACGAGACTCACCCGCTCGAGCTCTTGCTTGTGTGAGTTGAACACTTAGGTTCTAGCGGAAACCATGGATGTGTAGCAAAAACCGACCTTAGCATACTCGTTTCTCCATGGATTTGAGCAAGACAAGTTGCGTTTGGATCATGAGACTCTTCTGACAAGGCTGCGGGACGGGTTTTCCCCACCCTTGAGTGATGTTATTGGGGACCACTCAGGGGTAAAACTGGATCACGAGTGTGGGTTGGTCTTTTCAGACGAAGATGTTAAACAATTTGAGTTTTTGACGAGTTCAAACTTCTCCGTTGTTTTCTCCCCTCTCATTGAACCTCATTCTATGCTTGCTGATAGACATTGCCCACTAGATCCTACATCACCGGATGAGATGCATGACCAAATCTGCGTAGTAGTGGCGACACCGACCACTGTGCAAGAACTGTGTAACGCAATGATTGAAGCAAACGCCCTCGAAGCAATGAGTTCAATCACGTTCATGGTACCTTTAGACGACGACTGCAACCCAGTGGAATGTAAAGACTAGAAGGTGCTAGCTAGTTTACACGTATATACAAGATGTGGAATAGAGTAGGTGAATCATGGGAGTTGCAGTGTCCGTCGTCTAGATTCCGTGTTTATCACAAACTCTGCTTGCCAGCGTCGAGCCTGTTCACTCAGAAGAGTGGAGGCAACATGAGGATGTAGTTCAAAGGACACCTAGCTGGTGCTCCCGTGAATAAACTTGCTGACACTGGAGGAGATGACTCCTTTGTTAGCCTTAGTTCTACCCAACAGGTTGGCCTGAAGTACAAGCCATCGAATGGTGTAGTTTTTGTTGGTGTTAACCATACTGTACCCGTGATCGGTACTTCTAAAGCATAAACTTGTATTCAAGGGTACACACAGAGTGTCACGTTGAAGGTAGTCAACCTTCTTGACCCGTTTGACATGGTGCTAGGCGATCCCTGGCTCCGTGAAAACAAGGCTCCAATGTGCTTTGAATCAAAGCGTTTGATCCTTCAAAAAGGACAGCGTCGCTTTACGTTCATTACTGTACCAATTTATCGTTGACCCGACTCAAAATCCGTGCTAGCTTGTCTGCGATGCAGGTCAACAGACGTATTCGACAGGATTTTCGATACTTCTTGGCTCAACTGTAGAAAGTGGAGGATGTCGTGAAGGGAGACACGCCACAAGAGATCAAATCTCTATTGGCATAGTTCTCGGATGTATTCCAAGACCCACCGGCTGGGCTTCCACCAGAATGACACATGGCACACACAATTCTGTTATAACCGGAGGCGACTTTTCCGTTCAGACCCATGTATCACATTTGTACAGCAGAAAGGCAAGAGACCGAATATCAAATCAAAGAGTACCTTGTAAATGGATGGATCGAGCCAAGTAGCTCGCCGTATGGTGTGCCAATTCATTTTGTGAATGGAAAAAACGGTGGTTTACGCATGTGTGTGGATTACCGGGCGTTGAACAAGCTAACGGTGAAAAATCGATTCCCTTTACCGTGGATTGAGGACCTTTTTGACCAACTCCAAGAGGCTAAAGTGTTTTTGTCCTTGGATTTATCTTAAGGGTACCATCAAATCCGCATCACGGAAGATGATGTGTCCAAAACCGCATTTCCAACGCACATGGGACACTATCAATTTCGAGTGTTATGCTTCGGGCTTACAAATACCCCGGCAACCTTCCAAGGAGAAATGAACCGAACGTTCGCCAAGCAACTCGACCAATTTGTCTTGGTTCACCTCAACGACATCCTGGTTTTCTTCAAATCAATGGAAGAGCACACAAAACATCTGCACAAAGTCCTCACAATCCATGGGGAACAAAAGTTCTATGAAAAAGTGAGCAAGTACAAGTTTGCACAAGATGAGCTCAAATACATTGGACACATCATCGGCAAGGACGGCATCCGTGTCGACCCACAAAAGGTCCAAGCCTTTGTAGACTGACCACGTCCAAAAAACGTTAGGCACATTCGGTCTTTCCTTGGTCTTACAAACTACTTTCGACGGATTATGCAAGGGTATTCGACCCCAGTAGCACTGCTAACCAGGCTCACGCATAAAGACGTGCACTGGGAATAGACATCTGATTACGAGAACGCTTTTCTCAAATTCAAAGAGTTTCTATCCATAGTGCCCGTCCTAGCTCTTCCGGATCCATCGTAACCGTTTGAGGTTTGATGTGATGCGTCGGTAGTAGGACTCAGAGCCGTCCTCATCCATAATGGTCACCCAGTTGCGTATGAGAGCCGAAAACTCATCCCCACAGAATCGCAATACACGACTGGGGATCAAGAGCTCTTTGCGATAGTACACGCTTTCAAGATGTGTCCTTGCTACCTCGAGGGTGCCGAAGGGGGTGTGACGGTCATGACCGACCATAACCCATTGGTATTTTTCCAAGTGTAACCGAACCTGTCAAGAAGGCAGGCGTGTTGGAGTGAATACCTGAGCCGATTCTCGTTCACATGGGAATATCGGCCGA
This sequence comes from Penium margaritaceum, assembly GCA_023375785.1. NCBI lineage: Eukaryota > Viridiplantae > Streptophyta > Zygnematophyceae > Desmidiales > Peniaceae > Penium > Penium margaritaceum. Next base: position 105,166 of record SZWC01003346.1, on the reverse strand, counting down.
GATGCATCAATGTGGCTGATCCACTAAGCCAACAGCCTGTGGAAATGAAAGCAACCATCGAGGTTGGTGGGTGTTTTATGGTCTTTACAGTAGCAAAGGTACAAACACCAGATCCCCATGAACCTCTACGGCAACCACCACGAGAGATTATCCATTACAACGGTTTTGTAAACATGATCGAGATGACATACTGTGTGGATTCTTGGTTTCAAGACTCTCAATATTTGGACAAGTACGGATTGGTGGAGGCCGCCGGAATCTTATGGCACGGAGAACAAGTTGTTGTGCCAAACTTGAGAGAGCTTCGAGCAACGATTATCTCCTAGTTCCACAACCCACTGGTCGCAGGTCATGTGGAACCTCAAAAGACCGCACAGGCACTCTCGGACCACTATACACGGCAGAGGGAACCGTTCAGCCACCATCGGCAGTCCTTGCTGCCGATGGCCAATACGAGTTTCTACGCCTACTTTAAGACCGAGCGCGTATTCTTTGGTTGCAGGTTGTTAGGGAATACCTTGTTCATTAGGCCGGGTGTGGACCTCAACATAACTCATGGGAGCCCGAATCTTGGTTGCCCAAAGGGGTGGTCAACGAGTATTGGAGCGAGCTGGCAGCTCGCACTGATCGACGCGTGTCAGGGGGCACCACCTAAACATGGAAAAAGTGAACAATATTCTCGCATGGCGGCATTCATGGATTGCAACCGAAGGAGATTGGGGACGTCCAACATGGTCGTCGCGCGGACGCTCTAGCCTAAAGGGGGGAGGTCGCTAGCCGTGCTGACCGACAAGCTGCAGCTTAGGTCCAAGTGCCAGGCACGTGTTCATGATTGGTTGGTGATTGAAATCATTAATTCTCTTTCACAATGTTGATGACTCACTAACTGACAACCCTGCTTGTTGTTCATGGCCTGAGACGGTTCATAATAAGTGGGGAGGAATGTAGCGGGAGAGCCGGTTTGGCCCTCCCTCCTCGCTTAAGTGAGAGGTGGTTGCGCACCACCCCTCTCGTCAGCGAGGAGGGAGGGCCGACGGCCAGCACTTTGCTGGCCGCCGGCCAGCTGGCTGTCCGCCGGCTGGATAGCTGGCGGCCGGCCAAGTGACCGGCAGGCCACCAGCCGGCCAGCCGCCAGTCGTAGATTGCGGCCTCAGCCCGATCGGCGGCGGAGGGGCCACGAGGGCCTCGACAGCGAGGCCTCGTGGCCTTGTGCCCTTGCCCCCCCCTCGCCCTCCTTGCAAGCGAGCAAGCGAGGACAAGGGATAGGGGGAGCAAGGGTGAGAGCGAGGAGCGAGGAAAGCGCACGAGAGAAGTCAACGTGAAATCGCCGATCGTGTCTTGTACACGATGATTTCGCGCAGACGCATCAAAAACAAAACTCAAGTCCATTTAGGACAAACTATGAGTTTCAAAACCAGAGAACTCGTGCGAATGCACGAGTTTGAGGTAGAAACCCCTGGTTTGGTTCGCAAAACCAGGGGTAAGGTTTAAAACGGAAATGGGTTCCCAGATACTCGATACATTCGAGTCTCCCTGCTCTGGGTCATTGATGACAATTGCCCTTTAGTCTTGCGAAGGGAGTAATTTCCTGACGCAAACTGAGAACGCCATTCTGCCAACTCCTCCAACGACTTCAGAGCAGGAGCTGGAGACTCGACCCCTTACACTTTATTTAGATGTATGTATTTGTCTGTTTACAATTTTGTATATTTGTATACATGTACATACACGTGTTACCCGATATTGTTGTTGATATACATGTTTATCTCTATTTTCATATTTGATTGTGCATTTTTTATATATTTGTATCTTTATGAGTGTTCATATTCATGTCTTATTCTACCTAAACATTTGTTTTCCATTTTGAAATATTATGAAAATCGTTTATGTGCTTTTAGTTAAGGTTTCCTATGAATCTAGGTAGACTTGGAAGGAATGCATATAGTTTTTTATTAAATCTTGCTTTATCACTAGAGTTTATGTTTTCGGTTAGTATGGAGGAAGAAACACCGCTATGTCTTGATCGGTCCGTTTGGAGTCGGGTCAGCCTGCAGTTGGAATCTGCTCGAACTTGTTTCGCTTCTAACCTCGAGCGTCTTTGCGGTGCACCGCGGCCTCCTCCAGGCAAAGAAAAAATGGGGGGGGGGGTAGGGGGACCACGAACGAATGATCTCACATCTGCGAGTTTCAAGTTGTCGGAAGCTGCTGCCACGATATTCCGGAAATGGCCTTATCTGTAACACAGCCGTGAAACGATGGCCGTATGCGTACGACTCTCCTTGTCACTGTAACACAGCAGTTTAAACAGCAACGAAGTTGGCCAGATCTGTAAGCCGACCTTCCAAGTAGGCCGAATTCATACGAGGTTGAGGTTGGTCGGCCGTAGACATAAGAGAATGCAAAAAGATGGCCAGATCCGTAAAATGGCAAGTCTGGTCAGGTCATCGCCTCGGAAAAGTTTGCCCTTTTTTTAACAAGAGTTTCCTAAGTATACCAGTCCTCGACGTCGCTGAATGTCGTTGAGGCTGGCCAGGACGTTGCCTCGCAGAAGTTTGCCCTACTATGGCCTTGAACCGACGTCATGATTTTGATTTTGATTCTAGGGTTCCATACATTTCCCTCTCAAAATCGGATTCTCTTATGATTCTTCGAGTAAGAGGGAAGTGGTTCGAATCACCGGTACATCAAGTAGGACTCCATTGAAATCACGCTTCATGCTGTCCGATATTGAGGGACATAATCCCTGATTCTTTGGGAGAACGTCGATGCTTGCTGCGCGAGGAAAGGTTGCGTCGACTTGCACACCCAGCGGCTCATCCAAAGCCGGCAAAATTTATCATGCCGTTGGCAAGAAGACAGCGTCATTTTGACCGTGGATGCTGCTTAAGATTTTTTAAAATGATGTCTTAATTCACGTTTTTTTAATAGAATCAACATCCTAGGCATTTTGTGTGATTCTAGTTATTTCCCCCGATAGGACGTTACCCAGATTGTGGGAACGATGCCACATAGGCAAAAACAACCTCCAAAACAGAAGAAATCGGCGGGTATCATTTGATTCTTGGTTTTTCTTCGCCACTCCCTCTTGCGGATTTGGCAACGGTTGCGGGCTCTCGCGGATGGCTTCGTCGCGCCACGTCCCGCCCCCGACACATAGAGTCAAAATGAAAAGGATGAATTAATGTGAGGTGCCAAGTTTGACCCTACTTTCGACCCCGAGTCACGCCCGCCTTTTGTCGTCAGTCCGCGATGCTGGAACTGATCCTAGTGTAGCGAAGAGGCCTGTAGTCGAGGCGCCATTTTGTCGGATACCTGTCTGCGACCTGCAAATCGCTATGGCCACAGAACTCGAACAAAGCAAAAATCTTGATGACTTACCATGCAGGCAAAAAGTCGCACTGACGACAGATTCCATACGTCCGCCATACACTGATGTGCTCACCAATGGAGGCGTTTGGCTGTTCGATATTCGAATGTTCTTCTATCGCGCAACTGAGCACTTCCCATCGGCGATCCTATCAAAGTAATGCAGACGCAGGGGTAGGCGGTACTAACAGAGTGCGTAGAAGCTTCCTAGTAACACAGCCGTTGACCGGGCGTCAGTGCCTGGTCAGACGGTGACGACGGTCACAGGTCGTACACACAACGGCAAAGGTTTGTCAAAATGCTTCAATGTAGCATATGCAGAGAGAAATGACAACTGACAGGTCCAGGGCATAAATACCTGCCGCGGCGCACGGCGGGTGTTGCACGCGGCAGTCCAAGAGCTGTCCTAAAACCGGCCCAAAAGCACTGTTTTGGCCGTAACTCTGCGCACACATGTCAGAATCCTACGCCGTCTGAACCTAGACGTGCAAAATCAAAAGACGGACGCAGCGACTGGTCACATGCATGCATCCATTGACTGACAGCAAGTATACAATGCAAAAACATGCAAATGGGCCTCACACCCAGTCCGCCGCGCTTGCAAGACGTAGAAGACACAGCAAGGAGTCCCGGTGACATCTGGGGCTCTGGAACAGTGGTCGGTCAGCTCCAGGCGGGTGGTCCGCCGCCTGTCGTCGCGCCGGTGTCACCAGGGCTGCCTGCCTCAGGGATCTGCACGAGTATGGACATGGTCGAGTGGTCACAGTAAACTGTACAGGAACGGCACAAAGCACAACACTCCCCCATGACCCGATGGTACGCATGTCCATACGCGTGCAGCACTGGTACAACCACATAGTGAGTGACACAGACAGATGAGACTCCAACGTACATCCTACACTCAACCACTGTCACGCACGGGGTGAAGCCCAACAGAACGAATGGCCACCAGGAACTTTCCGCGGGCAAGTGCCTTCGTCAAGAAATCAGCACGCTGCAAGTCAGTGCCAACCCACATGATGGAGATCACGCGTTGCTCCACCAGATCACGAACAAAGTGATGCTCAACCGCAATGTGCTTTGTGCGAGCATGAAAAACAGCGGAGTTCTCCGCAATGGCGAGAGCACTCTGGTTGTCGCATCGCAGCACAATGGCGGGTCCTGACTGTCCAAGCTCAAGAAACAAGCGCTCGAGCCAAAGTACCTCAGCAGCCCCTGCCCCCAAAGCCACATACTCTGCCTCCAACGAGCTACGTGCGATGCAGCCCTGCTTCTCGCTTCGCCAAGACAAAGCGGTACCACCGAGCAGAAACACGTAGCCAGTGCGACTGCGCCCGTCAGGGCTCCAAGCCCAGTCGCCGTTAGTGTAGCCGTCAAGGACCACCAAACACTGCCGATGAAAGCAGAGTCCGAGATACGGCATGGAGACCACGTACTGTACCACTCGCACAGCCGCGTGAAGAGCTCTCGCACGTGGAGCCTGCGAGAACTGAGCGAGGAGGTTGACGACGAACGCGATGTCGGGACGCGTGGTAGTGGCCAGGTACATCAGAGATCCGATAAGACGGAGGTACAAGGTCATGTCCACTGTCTCCCCCAGCTGTGTAGGGTCATCCACCTTCAGGGCATCCTGCCCATCAGGTGTGAGGGGTGTGGAAGCAGTGGGCACTGCACCAAGGAGATCGCTAAAGTGCTCCCCCACGACTCGTGCGTATCGGGCCTGATGCAACAACAGTGTCCGATGTCTGCAATCTCGCACGATCTCCATACCAAGAAACTCCGATGCAGGGCCGAGGTCCTTCATCCTGTAGGCGGTCTACAGAACAGCCTTGGCCTCCTTCACGGCCTCCAGGGATTGAGACGCGATGAGAAGGTCATTAACATAGACCAGGATGGCGGTGAAGCACTCGGGGGTCGGTAGGATGAAGAGTGAGGGGTCTACCTCGCTCTATACGTATCCTACGCGAGTCAAGGTGCCAGTAATCTCCCGGTTACAACACCGTGGAGACTGCTTGAGGCCGTACAAGGACTTGCGCAAGCGTCAGACCTTGTCACCGTCCTCAAAGCCTGGTGCTTGAGCCACGTAAATCTCCTTATCCAAAGAGCCATGGAGGAATGCGTTGTTCACATCCATCTGGTGTAGTTCCCAGTCATGCTGAGCCACTACACCGAACAGAGCTCGAGCTGAGGTCATGCGGCCGACAGGGGCAAAGGTGTCAGTGTAGTCAACTCCCTCAATCTGAGAGAACCCCTTGACGACCAAGCGGGCCTTGTAGCGTTCCAGTGAGCCATCCGGCTTCACTTTCTTGCAAAAGACCCACTTGACCTGAATCGCCTTCCTCCCAGGGGGAAGGTCGACCAGCTCGTAGACTCTGTGCTCTCGGATGGCGCGAAGCTCATCCTCGCAAGCAGCTCGCCAGGCCTCAGCATCCTGCAATGAGAAGGCCTCCCTCAATGTGCCCGGATCAGGCGCCATAGAGGGGGAACTCTGCGTGGCAAGTACACACGCCTTAGTGTCAGGTCTGACGGCTACGAGATCAGCTGGTGCGTCACAGGCAATATGGAACTCGCGAGTGACAAGGTCGTGCCCTATAGGGCACGCTGGGTGTACCTTTGAAAGCTCAGTGCAGACACTCAGGCCTAAGGCCTTTGTGCCTCGATCGACGCTCGCGATGCTGCGAGAGGAACGCCTGGGTCCGGGACCCGACGCTCGCTGAGCTCCGGAATCTAGTTGTCGAAGGCGACCACCGGGCTCACGGGAGTAACCGGAGGTCAAGGGTCGCACCTCAGGCTTAGGAACAGATACGACCACAGGGACAGGTATGACCACAGCTGGTGAGGGCTGAGACGAGGCAGTCGGAGATGCCGTGCAAGGAGAAGCGTGTGTGGGGGACACTGAGCTGGGAGGGACAGCTGGCCCGGATACTGAGACAGGAGTGTCAGGCGACGTAGGGACAGGAGTGGGCTGGGCTGGGCCAGACACCGGAGCAGGGGTGCCAGTGGACACAGGTGATGATGCAGGAGGAGGTATGAGAGCAGCGGTATGTGTGGGGTGTGAAACAGGCTGAGTAGGCGGGATCTCTGGACCAATGGCAATGATAGCCGGGTCATCAAGTGCTGGAGATCGAGAGGGGACTCGAGCGGACTCATCAGCCTGACAAGAAATGGTCACTGGCGGAGAAGTCTCCCCCATCTGCCGAGGACCCTCACAGGAAGGGACATGAGCTGCGGAGAGCGCTTTGATCGAAGCCAGATCACGGTATGTGAGAGACTAAAAAAACAGCGCGTCACGGGACTCAATGACACGACGGCGAGTGGGGTCCCAAAAGCGCCAGGCCTTCGACCGCGGGGAGATGCCGATGAAAGCACACAAGTGACCCCGAGGGGAGACCTTGGACCCCTGCTGGTCCTCGGTGTACCACACGGAGGCCAGGGAACCCCAGACGCGCGCGAGACGAAGATCAGCACGGTGGCCAAACAAGAGCTCGTACGGTGTAACATGATCCAGAAGCGGACCATGCGGGAGGCGGTTCCAGACCCACGTCATGTAGGCGAAGCCCTCAAAGGCAAAGGACTCCGAGAGACCGCACTCTGACCGCATGGCGTGGACCGCATCCTCCATGGTGCGGTTCCAGCGCTCAGAGACACGTTTCTGCTGTGGGGTAGCAGGAGCGGAGACCTGGTGAAAAATGCCGTGCTATCAAAGAAGGAGTCCATCTCATCGAGGAGCTCGCCGCCACAATCCGAGCAAAAGGTATGTAGCGTGTGCCGAGACTGACGCTCAGCCATCACGAGCCAGAGCCGAACCGCAAGGGCAGCGTTGCTCTTCTGGCGCAGATTGTAGACCCACCGCATGAGAGTGAAGTCATCAGTCAGCGTCAGAACATACCGTCCCCTCTCGGACAGGGACTCGACCGGGAGAGGACCAAGCAGGTCCGAGTGGACCAACTTGAGTGGCCTCAGTGCTCGAGAACGCGAATCAGGATAAGTGCACCGGTGCATCTTTCCCTGAGCGTAAAAAAGACAGTCGGTCTTGGGTGGCTTCTCGAAAGAAGCCACGTCAAGACCAAGAGTGGGCTGTGTCCAGATGAGCTTCGACACAGTGTCGGAGCCCACGTGACACAGACGTCGGTGAAACAACCGCTGGTGTTCCGGGGATAGAACACCAATGACAAAAACGCGGTCAGAGGAGGACGGAGAGCAAGGGAAGGAGGGCCGAGCAATGTGGTACAAATCATCTACGACTGAAGCACACAAGAGAATGCTACGGGTGTCAAGGGCGGTCACAGTCGCTGAATCAGCGGTATGCTCAACGGAGAGACCCATCAGAGTGCAGGCACGCACAGACAGCAGACTCAGCTCAAGATCAGGCACAAACAGCACGTCAGAGAGATACAGGGGGCCAGACGGACCATCAAAGCATACAACCCCAACACCGTGGACCGGTAAGGACTGACCAGAGCCTGTACGAACAGAACGGCCAGTCGTGAAGGGACCAAGTACCACAAAGTCACTACGACGACACGTCAAGTGGTGGGTGGCACCGGAATCGATGATCCAAGTGGCACCGGAGTCACGACTGGTGGACGTCACTGTGCAACGAGCAATGGAACACTCGGCATCAGAGGGACGCTGAGCCGTCAGTGGGAAAGAACGACGTACATCACGAAGGTGAGACTCATGAATCCAGTCAATGCAGTCAGGCCCATCATCATCACATGCAGACTGTGCTCCCCCACACGTGTCATCACGAGTCACGAGGACGGACGAACAAGCAGTCTGTGACCCACTCGACGATGACAACACACTCGCACCTCCCTGAAAGCGAAGCACCAGACGATGACGAAGCTCGGCGATGGTGCGGTCACATGGGTCTAGATCACTGCTGCTCGCCCGTGAGGATGAACGAACAGCTAGAGTCGTGGTCGCTGTGCGTCAAGAACAGTGTGCGGTCGACGTGCCGGACACCGTGCGGGCAGCATGGGCAATCTGAAGTCCGCGAGTGATGCGCTCCCAGTCGAGCGGCTGCTGGCACTCGGTGTAGCAATGGGCACCTCCACAGTTGTAGCAGTGTATAGAACGGCCACTGCTACCACTGGATGACGACTGCTGCTGAACCGATCCGTGCTTCCTATTCTTCTTCTTCCCCTCGGCGGCTGCGGCAACACCCTATGTCTGCGTGGGTGTAGACGGGGTCGAAGAGGAGGAGGAAGATGAGGTCGTGATGGAGGTAGATGAGGGTGACTACAGGAGAGAAGATGGTGGTGAGGCGAGGACTGCTGCAGCGAGGGAAGTCTCCTGATGTGCTACTGCTGCCTCGCGGGCCGATGTCACCTGGAGGAAAAGCTGATGGGCCCAAGGGAGCAGCTTCAGGGTGGCTGAGAAAAACTCGAGAACAGAGTCGCTGTACCGTGTGAATATGTCGGTGTACTCCAGGCGAACTCCGAGCATGATCGTCCGAAGTGCCCACAGCTGTGTGCCCCCTGAGGTCCCCAGACGCGTGTAGATACGCATGGCGCGTCGCCAGTAATCCGCCGCAGGCTCCGCTGGTCCCTGACGGAGCGAGTGGAAAGCACGAATGTGTGACGCACGCGTGGCGTGCGTCTCTGCGGCCAGTAGGGACAACGCCAGATCCCAGCCTCCACG
>SZWC01003346.1:36662-68200 GCA_023375785.1 Penium margaritaceum | reverse complement strand
ATCGATCAGCGTCAGTCGTGACGGATGGAAGCCACACAAACCAACACTCTCCCTGGCTGACATGGCCGTCAACGCCAAAGGAAAGTGAGCCAAGGCACGGAACAACAGCGTATGGCAAGTCATAATATGCATGAGTGAACTCTCTCTCTCTCTCTCTCTCTCTCTCACACACACACACACACACACACACACACACACACACACACATGTGTTATCCATCTAGGGTCTCCCTGGACACTGGCACAGCCCACCAAGGGTCTGGGTCTCGACCATGAGAGGAGTGATGCACACGCACACAAGCCTGTTTAATGCACATCATACACATGTCAAACGACAAGATGGTCTCCTCGTGACACTTGCGGTACCAGGGCCCGGGTTTTGACGGCTACGAGCAATCCAACACAATAGTGTTATCATCCAAACACAGGATCATGGGAGGATCTCCTCGTAACACGGGTGCAACGCACCACGTGTCTGGGTATCGATCAACAGCTCGCATGCACATGCCACACACAGTATAGCCACACACTAAGACACACGATCACATGGTCTCCTCGTGACACTAGTACAACGCACCAAGAACCGGGTTCGACCAACAGGGTGCTACCATCTACATGCAGCTATGTAGGCATGTAGCATGAGCCACATGCGGGATGCTGTAGATGCTCACAACAGAGCATGGACCTCTTCATGCATCTCCCATGACGTCGCGTCAGGTCGAAGTCCACACAACACTCCCCTTGGGCAGATGAACCTGGCAGCGATGTCCTCGATGGAGATGTTGATGTCGTAGCTGAATAGATCCTGGGCGATGAGTCATGTGGTGTGTCCATCATGCATAGATAGCTCCCCCTGTCACGTGCGAGTCGGCACCCGAGCTCAAAGACAAGGTAGTGTCTCCGGCTACGACTCCTCACGTGAATCTGCATCACCTGGAGAGTACCAGCCCTCGCATCCCAACTCACAATCTCTCCTCTCTCTGCTCTACCGCGATGCATCTTTGTATGACAGAGGAAAGGGAATGGGCGAGCAGCACGCAAGCGTGGATGAAGTGGCGGAGCTGGCCTCCAAGGCGGGATAGAGCACCCTGAGGTACATGGGTACACCGCCGGAAGAGGAGAGCTGGAGAGACAAAACGGATCACTACTCATGGATGAAGATGACGATGGGGCAGGTAAGTCGGGTGGATGAAGGTGCGTGACGGCAGCAGAAGAAGAAAAAGGAGCGATGTTGGGGTCAACAGGAGCCAGGATGGCGGAAGCCAAAGGCACGCTCACCTCTCCTGTGACAGTGTCTCCAACGGACGTCATACTCAGAGATGGTACAAGATCCTCCATGAGTATGGGTGTGCCAGATGTTGCTGGCAGAAGGATCGTACCGATACCAGTGATGCTCCCCTCCTCTGAGAATCGCTCACGCGCCGCCATCACCTCCCGCTATAGCATGACTACACGCTCCTGTAGGTCAGCGTAATCTGCCTCGGACATGTGGAGGTGCCCCATGTCCGCCTCACGGAGGATAAACTCTGCCTCAGTGGATGCTGCACATGAAGATTGCACAACTCGTGAGTACTCTGCATCTATGCTGCGGAAGACGATGGAACTGGTGCTGCTGCATCCTCCTAGGGGTCAACCAAGCTCGCAATGTGCGGAGACGCTGGAACATCGGATGCAGCTGCAGCTGTCGCATCCACATCACAGCTCGTGTCTGTCATGTGAGGAGTGAGCGGTCGCATGACGAGAGAGAATGAGAAGGAGGAGTTGTCAAAGGCCGTAGAGCATGTAGAAATGTCGTCCGTGTAGGTACTGCCACTCTCAGCGTCGATGTGATCAGAAGGGTCACCAATAGGTGAAAACAAGGGGACAGAACTTAGCTCCTGCTGACGATGTGACTCCATCCGAGTGTACGGATCTGCTCTAGTGTCCTCGACTGCTGCCGTAGTGGACACAGGTATGCAGGACTCCGGCTCAACAATGCCCGTCAAGGCGACGAACAAGCGTAGTTGGCGCTCACGCACTGTCTCGCTGGGAAGGCTGGTCGCTGCCACCTGCTCGATGATAGAGTGAGGACCACCATCCTCCGTCATATATGTCGCTGCTCCGTCGTGTATACGGGAACCCAGAGACTCAGGGAACATGGGTGACTCGTCACGCTGAAGCTGGTCCTCAGGTAGCGCAGATGACACGATGAAGCCTGCTGAGTCTACTGCAGCACGTGTCCCAATGAAACCTCTCAGAACTGATTCTCTCAAGAATGCCTCAACCTCCAAAAGACCAACCGGCCGACTCTGCTCATGCACTGCGATTCCTGTACTGGTGTGAATCGCGTGCGCCAACGCCCCCGGAGATCCGTGTGGGGCATCCAGATCCGCACAGTACTCCTGTGCTACCGCCAGGCCGCCACCGGTTGGAGTCACAAGTGGCATCGCCCAAGCACGCGACACCTGCACTCCTGATGCAACCTGCTGTTGTAGAACTTCCGGCTCCTGCCCTAGCGTAGATGTCGAACTCGATGACATGCATGTCTCAAGTCCTGCAACCTCCGCCGGACTGGTGTGAGCCTGCTGCACACACTCTCCCAAAAGTCCGGTAGACGCATCCTGATCCATATGGGACTCCTCTGCTGCCGCTGGGCCTCCACCGGTCGGAGCCGCGAGTGACACCGCCCAAGGACGTAGTGTCTGCGCTCCTCCTGATGTTAAATGCTGCTGCAGGAGATCTGGATCCAGCCCGGATGTGGAATTTGAGCTCGATGACATGGAAGTCTCCACCATGAATGCCATGTCAAGATCAGACTCCACGCCATGTGCTGTCACCGTATCATCTGAGTCTACCTGAGCTGATGCTCAGGCACCACAGCCCGGCGCGAGTGCAGATCCTATCGCTACGGTCACATCAGGCAATGCGCGGTGACCACACTCCCCCTTGACAGGTACAGCAACAGAGGCCAAGGAAGTGGAGGATGTATGAAAACGGGCACGAGCACGGCGTGCAGAGCGCTGACGACGACGTCGCAGAGTCACTCGACTGGAGCGACTGCATGAAGACAAGTCATCGCGAGGTGGCGTCGTGGCCGTAGTAGAGTAGAGGATCGAAAGGATGGTGGCAGCGTGGGACTTGCTGTCACGTGGAGCTGAAGGTACACCATTAGATGACAAAGGAGGAGAGGATGGAGGAGATGTGATCAAAGAGGCCGTCGACAAACGAGTAGCAGAAGCACGCTTAGTGACGACGAGGTCACAAAGCCGCTGCACCGTTTGCCGCAGGCCGTGGATCTTGGCAAATATGCTCGCCAGAGGTCCAGCTAGAGGATCTACCAACGCCGGCAGATCCGTATGCTGTGGAGGACGCAGGCTCCGATGAGGCTGTAGCCAAGGTGGATGCCAGCCAGGATGGCGCGTTCAAGAGCGACGCCAACCATGACGTCCATCATCGTAGTAGTAACATGCGAACGCGCAGGGCGCCTGCTCAATTGTCCGTGCACTCATCTCGTGCACTGGACGATGGATAGGTATCGAGGGCACCTACTCCCGGTGGTCAACACCGAGCAACGGAAGAGAATGAGGCCAATAGGTACTGTCACTCCTAGAGATCACGACGTCCGGGTCAGTAAACGTGACCAGACGGGACGAGCTGCACTACCACAGCACGCCCGGAGACTAGAGTCTGACTTATTGCGGCCACTAATGCTACTGCCACTAATAGAGCAAAGATTGCTCCAAGACGAGAACGGGTGGCGGCTGTAGGTGTGGTTGTTGCTCCAAGCAATAGACAACCCAGCCCTCGGAGATGGAAAGACTCAAATCTGCCGTCGATCCTACGGAGTGAAGTGCGTGCACCAATCCACGGGCCCCAGGAAGACCCCGGTATAGGATGCGTCTCGAAGTGGAGATCGCCGCCGACGACAGTCCGTTCTCGGCCGTTAAGGCAAAACTACAAGCGCTGGCGTAGCCGCCGCACTATGTAGTCATCAACACTCCACCGCCTGATGCTGCTATTGCGACTATGAAAGCTACAGATGCTGTAGCGGTAGTAGTTGAACGATTCTCCCTTTTTTTGTTTTGCCATTTTTTCCTTTTCTCCTTGCCCTTAGGCCCCCTTTGTGTTTTTTTTTTGGTGTTGCCCTCACCCTTCACCCCTTGCTGTTTTCCGTTCTCCCCTCTGCGCGCCCTTTTGTTTTTTCTCTTTCCCACTCGCTTTCAGGCCTGCCCCTTTTGGTTTTTTTTTCATTTGTACCCCCTTTATTTGACTGTCCCAAAGCGGGGACAGCGAAGAAAATAGGGGGAGAGGGGGGGGTACTGTCCGGCTTGACCGGTCCTCCCTCCCGTTCACTGCTCGCTTGCTCGCTCACCGAGCGAGTGAGTGGTAGACGGAGGGGGGGGGGGTTGGGGGGTCGGCCCCTCTCCACCATCGGCCCCTTCGTCGGTCTGCCGACAAGGGCCGACAGGCCCCTCTGAGGGGCCCCTCGGAGGGGCTCGACGGGGCCCTCTGAGGGCCCCCTCGAAAGGAGGGGGGGGGGGTTGGGGGGTCGGCCCCTCTCCACCATCGGCCCCTTCGTCGGTCTGCCGACAAGGGCCGACAGGCCCCTCTGAGGGGCCCCTCGGAGGGGCTCGACGGGGCCCTCTGAGGGCCCCCTCGAAAGGAGGGGAGGGGGGTGAAAGGGGCTGACGGGCCCCCTCGGAGAGGCCCCCTAATGGGGGTCGAGGGGGCCCCTCCGAGTTGGTGGGGGCCCTCACAGGAGGGCTGCGAGGCCCTCGTGCAGCAGCAACTGTAGCGGCGGATGCAGCTGCTGCGGTTATCTCTACTGGTGCTGCTTCCACCGCTATTGCTGCTGCTGCTGCTGCTGCTGCTGCTACTGCTCTGCGCAGAAGTTGCTGCTGCTACTTCATGCTGCCGCCGCTGCTGCTGCTCCTGCTTCCGCTGTTGCTGTTGCTAAACTACGTAGTAGCTGTTGCTGCTGCTTGTTGCTGCCGCGACTACCGCTTGCTGCTGCCGCCGCAGCTGCTTACTGCTGCACGTTGCTGCTGTTGCCGCCGCTACTGGCAAATGCTAGTGCTCGCCACTATTGTTAATGCTCTTGTGTGCGGCTCACCGCCCCTGTGGCGTTCACGTGAAATCGTTTCGGGCTCCTTCACGCTGCTGCCGGCGTGACGCCACGTGGCGCGTTCTCTTCGTGTTCCGCCCACTGCTACTGCTTCTGCTACTCACACGCCCTTCTGTGCTCTGATACCAAATTGGAAGTATTTTAGGGCATGCAGGCCCATGCAAAAATGAACATGAGCTCTGTGTGTGAGTGCGATGTAAAACGGCCAGAATTTGGTCAAGTCTGGAACGCTGAATATAAAAGAACAAGGAGAGAGTACAAATGAGCCCCTAGCAGGCTTGAGTAGGGGCGCCAGCAGCTAGCCGCACCGGGCCCCGTCACCCCCGCTGAGCCCAAACGAGTCAGCGCGGAGACACACTGCGTACACCATGATAACAATAACGATGGTCTCCTCAAGGCACCGGAACAGCTCTCCGAGTGCCCGGGTCTCGACCACCGAGAAAATAGGAGCAGTGCCAGGAAATCTCAGAATCAACGTCCAGACATCACACACGGCTTTCCGAACATCGGAAGCGTTAGTACAGCCACCGGGTCTCCTCGTCGCACCGGTATATTCCACCGGGTATGCGGGTCTCAACCCACCGAGAAAACTCTCCTAGCTCCCGACAAGCCCACAGGGCTACCGGAAGGCATCGACCGCATCTCGTCGGCGCTGTCGTATGTGCTAGAGAAGTCTCGGGACACTCCAAAGGCCTATCGTGTCGTCACAATCTCCTCCACCATATACCCCCAATGTGGGTATATGGGTAATCCATCAGCGTCGGTCGTGATGGGTGGAAGCCACACAAACCAACAAGTTCCGTAGCTCAGTTCCGCAACTCCACATCCCCCCAGCCCCCCAGCTGCAGAGTTCTGCAACTCCGCAGCTCCGTAGCTCCGCCGCTCCACAGTCTCTCAGTTCCACAAATTTGCATCTCTGTAGCTTCGTAGCTCTACAGCTCTGCATCATCGCAACCTCGGATCACCACAATGTCGAGGCGTTCCAATCCTGCATGGCAGCTCCGCAATCCTGCAGCCCAGTAACTATGCAGCTTTGCAGCCACAGTTCCGCAGCTCCGTAGTTTCACCGCTCCGCAATCCCGCAGCTCAGCAGTTTTGCATCTCCATAGCTCCGCAGCTCCACAGCTCTATAGCATTGGAGCATTGGATTACAACAGTGCTGAAGTATTCTAGTCGCGCATTGTAGTTCTGCAGCTCCGCCGCTCAGTTGTTCCATTGCGGAGCAAAAGCAACAATAGTAGCCTTTGCCGCATCCGCGGCTGGTACTGCCACTCTGACGCATCCGCCCGAAGCTGGGCCACTCCTGATCTCTCCGTCGGCCACACGTGAGTGTAATCACGTCGACAAGTAGCTTGCGTACTACGAGGAGAGGGCAAAGCGTGAAGTGTGGTTGCACCGTCGCCGTCACAGTCCAGGGTATCAACCCGGTGAGGACTACGATCCCACCGCTCACTACGCGCATGAGGACGCAGCCGAGTACGTCGCCTACTGCTGGTTTGCCTCTGAAGACTCACTGACGGTGCAGAATGCGCCAGCCATGCAACCGCCAGGGGCCTACGTGCTCCTCAATCTCCTGTAAGCCCTCCCGTTGCCCATAGGATGCGTCGGCAGAGTGAGTGTGACGTCCCTCGTAGGGCGGCACCAGCGGTACCAGCACAAGCCCATAGACCCTCTGCCCCTTGTCGTGTTGCATCTTCAACAGCACCTAGTTCTGTGGCTACATCCTCTGGACCCACTCACATCTTCTTTGTCGTGGAGACTGCGCTTGTCTCCAATGCCACAGTTTCTTCTACTTTTATTGTCACAACATGTGCCACACCTGCTCCCGCCAGCACTATTGCTAGTATAGCCATTGACACCTTCAGTGCTACTGTAGTTGATGAGGGATCTCTTGTAGCAGCCGCATTCAATGTTGCCACACCATTTGCCGCCGCAGTAGACATAGTAGCAGCAACAGTAACGACATCAGCCACTTCCCTCTCCTGTACCGTTGACTCCATTCACTCCTCAGCGAGTCAGGCTTCCTTCAGAGCTTCCTTATCCACGTTCATTCATCACATCCACATCCTCATCTTCACAACCGTGGCCATCTCCATCCTCACTAGTGCTACCCTGCCTTGGATCACCTGTTTCATTGTATCCACATCCTCTTTTCTAGCATTCATTGCAGCATCAGCAACAACAAAACTTCACCCCTGTTGGCCTTGCGTTGCTAGTACAGATGTGCTTGGTACGTTCTCTTTCCTGCACCCCTTTATTCCATGTGTCTCTTCCTGGCCGTACTTGTACGTCCATGACCGTTGTCTTGTAGCACTGCCTTGAGTGTCACACTCATCATACCTTTCCACGCCCACTAGGTAGGGGAAACTGTGCCAAAGATTTCCTGGCAAGAGTTTTTGCCTTTTCACCATGCCAGTTGATGATAATCAGTACGCCGCAATGCAGGTAGAGTTGCAGCGAGAGCTCATTGCTCTGCAAGCAGCTCTCACTACATAACACAATGCTAAAGAAAACAAGGTGACTAGGAAACTATTGCTGACCACAAAGCTGACCTGGTGATCAACCGCCTCCAGTCCACACTGCGCTCCACGTCCTCTGCTTCCACTCCTGCTGGCATTGCTGCTGCCTTCTCCACCTCACCAGCTTCCGCCTCCAATGCCTCTAGCTCTCTTGCTTCTAATGCTCTTGTACTCGTAGCTGTTGCAGGCGTTAAAGCACTCGCATTGCCCACACATTGCAATCGGGACTTTGATTCTGTGCCATCTCATTTCACCTCTAACCTGACCTTCTCCTCCTAGGAATTACTTTTCAGTGCATGAGCATAGGGCGAACAGCTTTGGGAATGGTACCATGAACCAAAACCCTCAGCTACCCCCCTTTTGTTCCAATCAACGTTGAGTCTGACCATGCTCTCCGTAATCTCATCCGTACTGGACCGGATTATCTAACTGATGAAAGTCGGTCCTAGAATGCCGACACAACACTTCGCACACTGCTGATCCCATTGGCGCTTATGCTCTCATAAAGCACGACACCATTGTCACAGGCCACGCAACACAGAGCATCCTCATAGTCTAGTTCAGCATGATGTCTATGCGTACTGATGAGACTGCGGATGCCTATAAGGCTCGCAATCTCCGTCTGCTGCATGACCTGGGCAAGGCGACACCCGGGCAGCTCCCTGCATTTCTCTCCATTGTCAATGGACTCATCCCCAAGCTTTCCGAGATCTTCAGAGATATGAAGGCCACAGAGATGGAGCGTCTACCAGCCAAGCCAATCCCTGCTGGCGCTCCACCCGGTATTGGTGCCCTTTTGGAATTCATCATCAAACATCTCATAGACTGGTGGAGCACATTGCACAACAAACACATCCACCGTACAACAGTCGCCGCAGCCACCACCGCCCTTCCTTCCTCCTATGCCTCCTCTACGTCATCGTCCTCATCTTCCTCATCATCCTCATCCTCCACACCCGCCACCTCGCTTCTCAATCAGGGTTGAGGGAGGAGTGGCCGTGGTCAGGGATAAGGCAAGGATGGCGGTGGATCCGGCGCCCGTGGGCAGGCCGGACGTGGGAAAGGGAAGCGGTCTAGAAACTCCTCCTCTTCCGTGTTATCCTCTAGCACCATCATCTGCTGGAACTGTGGTGCCACTAGCCACTCTGTGCCAAAGTGTCCAGTGCCGCCTGACGACGTCCGTCTCTCATGTGCGATGCAGGCACACTGGGCACACTCCTCCATTGGCTCTGGGAGCTTCGCCCGTGCCACCACCTCTACAGCCCCAACCGGCTACAGCCAGCATGTGCTCATTGATGTTCCAACCTACAACACCGTTACAGCACCACCCCCACCGCCCTATCCCTGGAGGTGGCCCCCAGGGTACCGGGAGCCCGTCTACTATGGTCCTCCTTCTGGGCCTTACTCTCCTCCTTCGTGGGCCTCTCCTGTTTACCTCTCTTGGCATCCCTCCTCCGGTGTTTTCATCACCCCTGACCCATCTGAGGAAGACCACTAGTTGGACGCCACCCTCTTCCATGCCTACCACAAGCGTCATCTCCGTGATCAGGGAGGTGAGAGTGGGTGTATGGGGTTGGAGTCTCCTGCGTGTGTCATTGATGGAGCTTCGTCAACTTAAGGGATGCTTGCCCGTCAATTTCCAGTGGATTGAGGAGTAGCAGTCTATTCACTTTCCTCATTCTCTTGTCGCGTGTGGTCAGCGACTTCCGTCACACTCTGCCATTACCACTATCAGTCATGTCCTTGCCCTTGTTTGCGTGGCGGGTGGCTTTTGGATCCTTGACTCCGGAGCCACCCACCACATGAATACTTTGCGCTCCTTGCTTTCCTCACTTGGTCCTATCGCCTCTATTTGTTTCGTTCCCACGGGCTCTGACTAACTCCTTCCTATTCAGGGCGTTGGGGTCTTCCGCTTTGTCAGGCCCGGGAGAGAACTGTTCTTGCCTGATGTGCTATACGTTCACTCTCTCAAGTTGAGTCTTCACTCTATCATGACACTCAATGACCAGGGCATGGACATCTCCTCTAGCTGCAGCATTACCTCTATTTCTCAATGCACTTCTGGCCGTCTTTTGTCGTAGGGCACTTGCTATGATTGTTTGTTTTGAGTTCCCTCCTTTGCACCTACACCCGCCATCTCTGTCCATATTCACACTACTTGCTCTCTTACCCTTGCACACACACAGCTTGTGCATCCCCATCTGTGTCACATTCACACTACTGCCATTGACAGCCTGCTTTGCATGCTTCCTGCGGATTGTATTGACTCTGCCACTCTTCCTACTCCTTGTCCTCCTGACTTCCTTGACTGTTCTCAAGGAAAAATACATCGGTCCCCCTTCGCCACGTCTGAGCCTTGTACCGCCCACCCCCTTGACCTCCTCCACGCTGATGTCATGGGGCCATTTCTGCATGATGCACTGGGGGGAGTTGGTCGCTTTGTGCTCCGTCTTACCGCGGACTTCTCCTGCATGCGTTGGGTATTTGCTCTCAAGGAAATGAGTGATGTCTGTTCTACCCTTGAGTCCTGGCTTCTTTAGGCTGAACATTCATGTGGTCGCCGTCTTCATGTCTTTTACTGTGACCGCGGAGGGGAGTTCATGGGACCTACTGCATGTTACCTCACAACCCGCGGGGTGTGCATGGAGCCGATGGTTCCGTACACACCCCAGCAGACAAGTGTCTCTAAAACGATGGAACCGGAGACTGGCTGATGGTGTTTGCACCCTTCTTAGTTTTTCTGAACTCCCTCATCTCTTCTCGTATGAGGCCATGTCTTACATGACTTGGGTTTGAAACCGCATCCCCCATGGTCCTCTCCCTTGTCACATCACTCATTTTGACCACTAATTTGGCCGATATGCTGACCTGCGTCTTGCTTGCGTCTGGGGCTGTATCACTACCATCTAGCTTCCCAAGGACCTTCAGGATAGCAAGCTCAATCCTCGTGCGCCTTTGTGTACCTTCCTTGGTATCTCTTCCATGTCTGAAGGGTGTTTCTTCTGGGACCCTGATCGTGCCCGTGTCATTGAGTCACGCGATAACCCTCTTCTTTGAGGATGTCTTTCCTCGCAAATTTTCCTGTGTCGTTCCACCCTCTTCCCTGTTCTTGCTTTGTCGGCTTGGAGGGATGGGTCTGCCGCCTCCGGTCTCGCAGGGACCCCTTCTTCCGCCACTCTGGCTCTCGCCTCTGGCCCTTCTTCCTCTCCTTCTTTGCCTGTCCTTTACCCTACCGGTGTTTCTCCCAGTCCACCATCCTGTTCACTAACCGGCACCTCCTCAAAGCTGCCACCGGTCCCATCGCCCTCCACCTCCTGTGAGTCCACGTTAGCACCCATCTGCGCTCCTACACAATCCCCTGTTGATGTCTCTATGCAATCACCTTTACATGTCACCCCTGACTCGTCGATAATACCTGCTCTGAAGACCTCAGCGTTCGTTTGCGTGACATAACCTCTTCCTCTCAAGAGGAGCTGACCGCCCTCAAGGAACATACGATCTTCAAACTTTTCGATCTCCCAACAGGCCGCAAAGCTGTTTCGGCCCGCTGGATTCTCTGACAGAAGCTGAAGTCCGACGACGAGATGAACACGTATAAAGCTAGACTCAAAGCCAAGGGATTCTCTCAAGCTCCAGGTACTAACTTTGATGACATGTTCACTCCAGTCAGACGGTTTACCACCGCACATGCTCTCTTAAGCCTAGTTTCCCAGCATGACTAGGAACTAGAGCAGGTGGACGCCAACAATGCATTCTTACACGGATGATTGGATGAGGAGATTCACATGGTGTAGCCTCCCGGGTTCACTTACAGCACAAACAAGGTCTACGGGTTGCGCAAGGCCCTCTACAGGCTCAAGCATTCTCCCTGCTGTTGGAACATGGATATCACCTCCACTCTCAATATTACCGTCGTAGCACCGTTGACCCAACACTCTTTCTGAGTACACCCACGAAGCCCATAGTGGCCATTCCGGTCTATGTCAATGACCTCCTCATTACTTCACCTAGTCCTGCTGCTGTACAGTCAGTAAAGTCTCTTCAACATTCGTCATACTACATGAAAGACATGGCTCCAACTCGCGTGTTCCTTGGCATGGAGCTTAAGCATGACCGCCAGCATCACAGACTGCACGTACACCACACTGTCTACATACGCAGCCTGGGGGAACGCTTTGCCTCCTTCTTGAATGACACCCCCACTGTGTCTACACCGATAACTCCAGCAGGTCAACACCTGTTGAATTTTTTTGATTCATCCCAGCTAGACGAGCTCGTCAATATCACGACCTCAGTGTGATCGGGTCTCTGATGTACCTCTTCACCACCACCCGAGCCGATGTTGCCTTCTTGGTCAACTTCTTAGCTCAGTTGTCTCAGTAGCCTCGTCATAGACATCTTAGGGAGCAACTACACGTCTCCATTTGCTCCATTATGAAGTTATTTTGACAATTAATGCACAAAATCCATCAAGGAGAATGATGGCATGCACCACTATCGTACCAAGCACATCAATGTTGAGTATAATTGTGTTTGTGATTGCATTGCTGTTGTCATTGTTCGGGTCGCTTGGGTGAATACACCATCACCAAGAATTAAGTTCCTCACCAAGACTCTCAGCAGAAATGTCTTCAAGTGTGTAGTTCATGTTGTTTGACTTGCATGTCTTCATGAATTGGGGTGATATGCATTTGGTTTATGGCTATCTATTTGCACCACCATGCTCATGCATTCTCTTGTGTAACATTTCCTTGATGCATGTAAGATGGCCGGCTGCGGGTCATGGGGGTGTGTTGAATTTGTGTCCAGTTCCTGGCCGCTCACATCTGTTATGCCCTCTTGTCTCACCACACATGCTCACATACACATGTATAGATTAAACTATCATTGTTACTCCTGGGGATTCAGCTCTTAAGATCGCCGTGGTTGCCGGCACTAGTCTCACCATGTAGCCACCACGCTCCAGAGGGATGCCACTTCAGATCACCAGCTTACCTCAAATTTTCTCCTCATCACTACCCTGCTAGGATGTGGTAGATTCCAGGCTTCATACATTCTTACTACCGCAACCTGCATCATTGTTATCTGCTTGTGGGTCGTTGGAGGAGCTGCATGTTATCCTAGATGCTGATCCTTAGGGGGTCACCTTATCGGCCTTTGGCCGTACACAGGTGAGAAGCCATCCTTGGTTAATCCTGAGAGGTCGGGCTCGACCCCTAAGTGGCGGTGCATGCTCGCTCAAGCAGTTGCTTGACGCGGGTGTGAACTCACCGGTGCTTAGACTCTTGCTCCCCCATCTTTGTGCATTCTTTCTCATTTTGTTTTTATTTCGAAGGCAAACACATCCACATCCATGGTATGGGTGGCTCATGGAACTCTCCCACTCTCTCCCTTCCTCCTCACTCTCTTGTCAGCTTGACTCTAATGAGTAACTACAACCCTAGAGGTTGCTGAGAAACCAGAGGTCCCAACAAGCATTACTTGTAGGCAGTGGTGGGTTTCCGGCTTAAGCCTTCTAGCATGCAAGTGAGACTTACACTTGAGCCATGGCGGCGGCAATGTCAGGGAGTTGGAAGAAACCCTTGAGGAAAGTGACATGACAAGACAAGAGAAACAAGGAAGCAAGGTGATAGCATCCATTCGACTGGACCACAGACGCGAAACGCTCGATATGGGGCCCGGCCGCCACCCCGGGGTCGAACCGAACTGGTCGGTTGTATGCCGCTGGGGTTTCCTCACACATCAACATCATCGAGAGTGTGGCTCCATAGGATCAGCAACCCGGTGCTTAACACCAACACTCCTATCTAGGCATGTATATCAATGCAAAGATAATCACTTCGACCACGAACGTATGTGGATGTATGTCTCTCAGTATGTCACTCTCTAATGTTTGCCAAGCAAATGATAATCACGCCATATGGAAACTAGCAATTATGCTCTCAAGCACAACTGAGCATGCTATAGCTTGTGCCAATCTTGCACCCGGCTGAGGCCTGGGATGCACGGTCCACCATGTGTGCACCTGGAGCTTCACTTCAGTTTAGTCACCTTCAGTGATGGTATGTGTATGTGGACAGAGTCAAAAGGTCACTTACGTCTCTTGCAATCACAACTAACACTCCCCCATGACCCACGGACGTACACCCCACAAACCACTGAGAGCGGAGCAGCACGTAGCCACATCACTGACACAAGGACAAGAAGTGTGCACATGAACTAGGGGCATCACGAGCACGCAACACACCAAAAGCATGCACGGCAGCCTTGAACATCCTACTGCTAAGAGCCTTGGTGAGAAAGTCTGCACGCTGCTGATGAGTGCCAACCCAGACAACCTAAACATCTCCAGCAGAAATGCACTCGCATAGAAAGTGGTACTCAATGTTGATGTGCTCAATGCGTGAGTGATGCATGCCATTATGCTCAGCGATTGCCTTGGTGCTTTGATTTTTGCACCGTAGTGTGATGCAACGGATGGGCACACGAAGCTATTGCAGCAGGTGAGAAAACCACACACTCTCACACATACCTGCGCTACGTACTACATACTCTGACTCACTGGAGCTACGGGCAACACATCCCTGTTTTCTACTCTTCCAACAGATAGCAGTCCCACCAACAAGAAAGATGTATTTTATTGTGACTGCAGGCGTCTGTGTCATGATCCCAGTCACTATCATTGTATTTGTCAACGATCATAGAGGGTTATGCTCTGTAGCACAGCTCCCTGAGGGTTATGCTCCTCGTGCTTCGGATACACACCCTTGTTTCCCACATTTCCAAGACACAGCAGTTCTAACAATCAGGAAGACATACCTTGCTCTATTTTGTGCATCAGTGTCATGTTCTCAGTCGCTGTCAGTGAAACCATCAACAATGACGGAGGGCTGTGAACAAAAGAACAGCCCGGTTTGTGGCCTGGAGAGTGCGTAGCGCACCACGCAAAGAGCAGCCTCAAGACGACACTCTCAACAACACTGGGAGAACTAAGAAAAAACCTTCAAAGCAAATGAAACATCAGCACAAGTGGTATTGGTAAGATAAACCAAAGAGCCAATGACTCTCAAGTAGTCAGTCAAGTCAACTATCTCTCCCAGTTTTGACACATCTGAGGATATCAGTAGGACTTGGCCCACTTGGGTCAGGGGTATGGAGGACGAAGGGACTGCAATCAAAAGGGACGCAAACCTCTCTCCCAGGCTGCGGACGTATGCAGCCAGGTGGACATGCAGCGTGTGGCACGAACGAATGTGCTCTAGCACTATGCTCAGAAAGACACGAGGAGGGCCGGGATCCTTCATCTTGTATGCTGCCTATAGAAGAGTCTTTGCAGCTGCAGCCCTGGGAGAGGCAATCAGAAGGTCATCCACATAGACGAGGATAGCAACAAGAGTTGCACAGGGAGCAATGAGAAAAAGAGCAGCATCAACAACACTTCTCCGAAACCTCCCTTCTCAAAGGTGGCGGTTATCTCCTGGTTTCAGTTGCGTGGAGACTGCTTGAGTCCATTGAATACCTTAAGTAGGCGCCATACCCGGTTGGATCCATCTGTGAACCCAGGTGGTTGGACCATGTACATTTCTTTGTCAAGTCTGCCATGGAGAAATGCATTATTGGCATCCATCTGTTCCAACACCCAATCATGCTGGACCGCCAAGCTGAGCAGGGTTTTGGTCGTGGTCTACCAACCAACTGGGGCAAATTTCTCATCAAAGTCGATTCCTGGAACTTGAGAGAATCCATTGGCCGTGAGTCAGGCCTTGTAGTGCTCGACGGTGTTGTCTGGATTCAGCTTGTACCGGTACATCCACCTGGCTGCCACTGCTTTCTGTCCTGGAGGAAGGTCCACCAACTCATAGACACCATGGTCAGCAAGGGCCACAAGCTTTGCTTGCAGAGCCTATTTCCACAAAGTGGAATCGACAACACTGCGTGTGCCCTCCACTGTCAGTGGTTCAGGAGGAAGAGGAGAGAGACCAGCAGCTGCAAAGCACAAGGCAACATAGCCAACAACACAGGAATCAAGAGCCAGGAAAAAATCCTGCTCCAAAAGAGACTACCCAAGAGAGGTGCTGGGATGAACCACATACGTAGCAATGGGCAAGGCAGTGGTGTCCAAGCCAGCAGCCTGCAGGCCGGGTTCACTCGAGACAGCACGTCTGGGTGCTTCTCAGGACTGGGACCACAGGGAGTAGAGGAGTGAGAGCAAGAAGAGGACGTGCGGGACTGAGATGCCAGGGTACGAAGATGACCACCACGGACGTAAGGAGAGATAGGTGGTACAGTGGTGGATTTGGAGGCAACAGTTGGCACAGAGGGCTCAAGCAAGGTGTGAACAGGGTCTGTCCAGATAGGATACGACACAAGTGGTGCAGTTGGTGGAGTTGGTGGAGATGCACAAAGATAGGATGTCGTGCAGCCGCTATCGAGGTGCATGGAGACATAAGTTGGCCACGCAAGGTGAGCACATTAAAAAAAGCCTTCCCAAGGAAGGCTTTTTTTCATTTTCTCTGGATACATGAGTTGGACTCTTGAACTCAGGTCATGTCAAAGCCATGTCAATGTTACTTGATGTCGGCTTATCCGAGCCGTTGGATTGTGTTGGTTGCCATTGTTGTGAACTGCTTTCAATACCTGTCAACAATTCTCGCTCGCTCCATGCAGCTAGCACATGA
The DNA here is from genome assembly GCA_023375785.1 of Penium margaritaceum. Classification (NCBI taxonomy): domain Eukaryota; kingdom Viridiplantae; phylum Streptophyta; class Zygnematophyceae; order Desmidiales; family Peniaceae; genus Penium; species Penium margaritaceum. The sequence continues at coordinate 51,900 of SZWC01003346.1, read as the reverse complement.
TGGTGTATTGCTACTACAGGCCAAATCTAGCCGCTTTGCAGTTGGACAACTGTTTATCCATTCTTTTTAATGGCTTACGAAGTTGGTTGTGGCCATTTCCTTGTTGCTACGCAGTTGAGGAGGTTTTTCTTGATTACAAATAGCATGGCTGAGGCCTCTCACCATACCCCATTAGTCCGTGTGGGTTGTTCTTACCTCTGCATCGAGTTTGCAGATGATTTTAGCCTCGGTGTCCTTAAGATGTTTCTGGAAACAACCCATTGTTCGTGGCCGTTTAAAGGAAACTGCTTGGAAGTTGGGAGAAATTTCCGTTGAGGAAACAATTGCTGTTGACAAGGCTGTGAATAGGAAATTGCGAAGGAAGAAGCCTGAAAACACCACAATCTTCATGTATGAAGCCTTTTCTGGCCCCCAAGAGGGCCAAATACAACATGAATAGAGCGGATAAGGTGTTTTTTTTCCTTTTTCGTTGAAGTCCCCTTTCTCTTCAACACCTTCCAACTACAAAGAAGGGGGTAGCAAGTATCACCAGCCTTCACCGATGAAGGAGAGTGGTTCCCAAACTATCCAACCGCCTGCGGCGTGTCACCAAAGAATTTCGAATGTCTTGAATGCTTGGAGGTGAGTTACGAGGGTCATCCATCCCGTGATTTTGGATAATTTCATCCCCTTCGAAGAGAAAATTGCTAGAAGTAGATATTGATTTTTTTTTTTGTTCTTCATTGTTAATGTTTTTTTCTAGGTGGCACTCCCAGACCTTTGGCTGATGAGGGAAAGCCTCCTCTCCGGCCAGGTTTGCCATGTAGACTGGAAAACTGGTGATCATTGCCTGTAAGTTTATAATGGTTGCTTCATGAGGCCTGGACGAAAACTTCGTGATGGAATTTGCTTTTTAAATAGGTTTTTCTGGACGTGCTTTTTCATCTGATCATGGATCTTTGTCTTGGATAGCTTTTTGTTTGTCTGCTGCTTGGGATAACAGCACATTTGCCACTGTGATGTTGGCTTGTGGAGTGCATGTTGTTTCACAATCGTTTCTGTTTGATGAGATTCAGGTGCTGAATCATTCGGGTGCTTTTCTGCCTGAGTAGAATGAACTGCCAAGTTTTTTGCTTCATTAGCTGGTATATGATGATGATGGATGTGTCCTTTCTGAATTGAGGATCTTAATGATTTGTTCTCCAAAATTGTCAGTTACAATTAGTGATATAGATGAAATTAGGAGTCTTCTATGCTCTTTCTTGATCCTCTTCAGTTGAGATGTTGAGTAAATGTGTAGCTGTTACTCTTGTTCTGGGTCCCTTCTGTCGTTCTCCAGCTTATCTACCTGTATCTTTGTGATTTGGTGAACTAATATCTTCTCCCTTTGTGAAAACATCTGTTCTTTTTTTAAACTATCAATCTCATGTAGTGTAAAATCATGCAGAAGTGTCTGCTACCTTTTTTTAAGACTTTTGTTTTTTGTGATTCATCAGCATATGTTATGGATAAAAGAGAAGTTTTAGCTACTATGTCTGATGTTCTGAAATTTGATGATTTTCTAGCCTTTCCAGCCATTGATGTTAATGAGGTTGTTTCATCCACGTACCACATGAATGTCTTAATTAGGTGAAGAACATCAAACCTGAGGTGAAGGTATTCTGGCCCCCATGGGAAAAGGTTCGTTAGTGCAGAGGCATCCACAATCTTCTACATTGAGCTAAATCTCAAAGCCTGTGGTTGAATCCATTAAAAGTTACCGTTACATCCACGTTCTGAAGTCTTCCCTTTCATGTTTCATGTTGTGACCCTTATGTAGTAACCGTGCTTGTTCCCAAGGCCATTATTGTACTCTGATGCCATGTCAAGCATTGCTGAATACAGATGGGTGCATTCATACATAAAAAATGAAAGGAAAAGGTAAAATACGTCGTCCGTAGACTGTAAATTATTTATAGAAATTTTGTAAATTACATGGAGGGATAAATAATTAGGACCCTTAACCAGTTGTGGAGAATGATCCACAGGTGTAGTCTCGTGGATCATGGAGCAGCCGCCCAAGATGCCTTGAACATTTCCTTCGGGCCAGACTTGTAGTAAAATGCTTGATCAGCCACTATCATGAACTGAATGAGGTGCAAGCCTTTATCTGGAGGCGCTTCTGAAGGCAATGGCTAGTAGTGTGAGAGGATAAGGATTGCAGAGGCAGACACTAAATAGCTGTTGGAACACAGCTTGAAGTTTTGCTCACAAAAACGAGATGCATACTAGACTGAGTTAAAATAGCTCCTTACGCAGTAATGAAACAACCCCGCTCTTTCAACTCATGTGGTCAGATAATTGAGGTAGATTGGTGGTTGCAAAACTACCTGGGTAGTTTTATGACCACTTTGGTAGTTGCAAAACCATCTAATATCTTTCATAACTTCCCTGAGAAGTTAAGGGGTTGATAGTAGTTGATGGCAGCTATGATTTACCTAGTTTTGTGCTGTCTTGAAAGTGAAAGAGACACCTGGAATTTCAGGAGATATTTGCAAGTTGAAGAGGATTTCCAGAAAAAGACAAGAAGATTGAGGGACTGACCAACGGCCCTTTAGCTAGAAGTTCAAGGCTTACAATCTCCTCCGCAAGACTCAAATGGTCACCCCACACGATGAGGAGATAATAGTTCAAACATCACCCTCCACAACTTTTCCATAGGATTTTGAGAGACCTTTTAGAGCAGATAAGTAAACCAAAAAAGGAAATTTACCAAACCTGACCATTCTTGCTGTGTACTTTGTTATAGCGTTGACATGCTGATTGGTGTATTTTTTGCAACAATAACAAACCCCTCCATCAAGGGGTTTGTAGCTGACTGAGAAAGTGTTATCAAAGAGTTTGCATGGGGGTTTCCATTGGGGTTTTGAGACGCTCAATGCATTCCAACAAAAAAAACCGCTAGGGCCCTGCTCGAGCGGGACCCAGTAGTTGTGCATGTAAGAATCAAATACCAAAATCCTACGTGTAATGTCAGGTAGGGCTTGGACAATCGAGTGACAACCCATTACCCCTTCCGCCATGGTTGACCACCAATAGAAATCATGGGTTGAGAATGCACAAGGACCCATATAAATCATTCTTTCCAATTCATGTCATGGATATGGTGTAATCCTTTCTTGAGACTATGGACAGGGAAGATCACACCCTCTGCTTGCATGTATGTATATCCATATACTCCTTCATGATTTCATGGAAGCTTTTTCCCCAGGAGCAGCGTTGACATTGTGCCTCGTATCATGATACGAGGCACAATCCCCCAGTTTTACATGCAAACCAAAACAGTACCACATCCCAAACTACATCTGGGGTTTTATGGTTCAAGTTTTACCTGGGCTCCTGCTGGGCCCTGTGGTAGTGGGGCCCAACAGGTTCCCATCTAACGCATGGGGAGTCTCGGACCCTCCATGAAAACCACGCAGAAACCACACCCTGGAACAGCCACAAATCCCTCAAAAGAGGCATTTGTGATTGTTCAATGCCCATGTTGACGTTATGAGTCCGATGAGGCATGCATGCCATAGTGTGTTGACGCAAAAATGGTGTCAAAACATCGTTTTAAGGCAAAACGGGGGCATCTTGTCATTAACATACTAACTGGGAACACCGTTCCTTTATATTGAAAACTTTGGGAGAATATAACCAGTTGAGAAAAACCTGAATACCAGGGGGTTGACATATTGAAAGAACGAAGAAGGAAAATGGTCTGTCGATCCATTGCAGCCTCGCGAGGAGGGGATGGCCCCATGAGGGGCGACAATCAACAGCGACTTCAGTCACTGTTGGAGCACTATTTTTAAGGTCAAGGAATATCGGCCTTAAAGCTAAAAGGACACAGTACATCCCGTGCTCCCTTTTGATCCCATGCCCCCACCTTTGAAGATTGAATGAACCATGTCCTGATTTGGAGGTTTGAATGAGCCGTCTCCCCAACTTGAAGGGTTATGTGCAGGATGCCACGACTTTGTAGTGTAATGACAGAATGCCACCACTTGGCTGAAAATTTCTAGATTGTACATTGAATTGGTAATATGCACCCGCAATTCACTCATTTTCCCTGTCTCTTTGAAACCAAACAGGATTCATCGCTCGCGATCGAGCAATGGCCCATTTCTTTTTCTCCTAGCCAGAAGTCTGTGTAGTTCAGAATGCAAATTGGTTTTAAACCTAACTCCAATTCTGAGGTTCAATCTCTTAACGTGTCTTGTGTTATTCTAATAACACAAGACACGTGTCCGCACGTGTCTTGTGCGGACACTTGTTGGGCCCTGCTACAGCAGACCCAAAAGGTGCTTGCGTAAATTTAAAAACCCGACGACCTGAATCTAATCCAGAGGGGACATGGCTAAGGTTTGCACGTAAAAGTGGGGGATTTTCATGTCCCAATAAAGAAAATGAAAAGGTGTTTTCACTTGATCGCAATCAAGAAAAAAGAACAATTTCTATTTTTGTACTCCCAAACCAACTCTTTTTGCAAGTGCCAACCCAAGTCAAAACCCACCACCCCGAATCAAATTCATGGATTTGGCGTTTTACTTTTATGTGGGTACCTCCTGGGCCCCGTGGTAGCAGGGCCCAGGAGGTACCATGTTACCATGCTGATGTTGTAGCATGGTAACATCAACAATCATGAGAGGAAGGCCTGGTGAGCAAGCAACCTTCGGGTGAGATTTCACCTGGAGGCCTGTCGAAGCTTCCTCAAGGAGGAAGCTTCCCCTAGAGCAACAAAGGAGCCAGTAAGAACCCAGAACTGAAGGAATCTTCTAGTGGGTGAAAGCCTCTCCAAAGAAGTCAGAGGTGGCTGCAGACATGAACTTCTTGAAGGAAGCTTCTCGTTTCGGTGGTCAGCTTGCCAGGACCTCAAGCACAAAAACAGAAGTTCCTTTCACTTCTCACTATCTCCAGTATCTCCAGTTTCACTATCTCTAGTACAGTCTCCAGCATCTCTATCTCCTGACCACGTGCAAGGCTACATACCTTAATACCGGAGTTCCTGACCAAGCCACTAAAGGTCACTCCATGACCCGTGTAAGCTTGGCACTTGCGTGCAAGCCTGGGTGGTGGACAATGCTGGAGGTGCCTCCACAATCCATGTAAACTTGGCAAGTTATGCCAGCCTGGGAGGATGCAAATCTCTCCAAGGCTCCTCTAAGCCTGCCAAGGCCTCCTGGCCTGGAAGGAGAACGCCTTGTCATCCTGCAAGCCATGCACTTTTGCGATAGTGGCTGGCCAAGACCTTTCCTTCGACAGCCTTAACGGCCTAGCTAGGCATCGTGGTCCAGTTGACGGCCAGGATTTCCATCAGACCATAGTGCTCAGCTGTTTGTACTGCTGTTGTTCCTTCTAAAATACTTATGCTTTCAACAAGATTCAATGCCAAGATTTTGCTTCCACTCGTTTCTCTACCAAGTGTATGGGTACAAAAGATCCTACGGCACCAGGGGACCCCCTTGTTGCACTAGAGCATGTAGTGACTTTAAACTTCTCAATCCCTAATTCTCAACATGGAATCAGAGCTATCGGATCATGCCACCAGCAAGAACAACAGCAGGAGCTTGAGCATGGAGGGAAGACACCGTTTATGAGGTGCAATGTGGACGTCGGACGTCAACCTCCATGGGTGAAAGGCAAGAAAAGCATAGCAGAGAAAGAGAAGAGCAGTGATCATGTTACACTACCGCATCATCCATCAGTGTATTTAAATCTGCCCATCAGCTCAAGAGACATGTTCCATGTGGCAAAGCCAGTGCAAGGAGCTGAAAGCCAAGGCACTTGGCTGAAGAAATGTTATGCATCCTTCGATTGACAACAGCACGTCAAGCAGCTGAGCGTAAAACAACGGCAGCGGAATTCATTAGTGGTGGAGATCTTCTCCACCAGCCCTTTACAAGTACTTAACCAGAAACGAAGATGTTGCCACTTTCCAGACAAGCACGTGAGCCGTGTTCCACATACACACAAGCCATGAGCAACATGGAGGAGGAGAATGTTAGGTCAGCCTCTCCTACCCTTGAAAATCAAGCATTTCTGCATGGCATGTGGATGGGTCAAGAGTAGAGGCGGCATGTTTCAGACCATGCTCAATGCCAAGCAATAGAGACAGAATCCTTGGCTGAGGAGACGCAACATATGGCGCAGCAAGAAGTCGTATCACGTCAAGTTGTGGAACACGAGAGGGAGGCGTGGAGGCAGCAGCTTCGAGTACAAGAATTCCTACATTAGTAAGAGAAGCTTATCCATGCTGCTCAAGCTTCACAGCAATAGCAACTACAACAATTGCATTTGGCTGAGACCATTGAGATTGCACAACTTCTCTACAGCTGACATAGTTTGAGCAACAGCAGAAGCGTCAGCAGCAAAAACCTATATATTGGCAACAACAAAGGATGCAGTTGCTACAAGGATCGCAGATGTCATCTGCACACTTGCCTCAAGCCAACACTCCCCTCGCCGTGCAACCAGCCATACCTCCACTGGTGCAGCCTTGTGGACAACTGCTTGGTGCCATACCACAGTTGTTTGTGGATTCATAGCAGCAAACTGTCCTGATGGTGCCATCCATGGCATAATGTCAACAGTGCATTGTGAAAGTCCCACCAGCGACCACATAAAGCAAGGCGTATTAAGGCGTTGAGGATGGTGTGGCCCAAGAAGCAAGGTCACCAGACATTGTCCTTCATCAGGAAATCGGAGAAAACAATTATGAGCATGGAAGCAAGGTATGTTGGCAGGAGATCAGCGTACAAGAGATCCGACGCCAGCAAGAACAACATGTGTGTTGAAAGCACACCACACATAGGTGATACATGACTAGCTTGTCAAGCTCTCAGAACGAGCCATGAACGAGAGCAGTTCAGAGACAAGACCCTAGAGCTTAGCAAAGGCATGCAATTAGTGCAACAAGAGACATGGTGGCAACAATAAGTCAGCTCACCACCATTGGGATACAACCTGGCGCTGCCACTATGGCTGCAACAAGGCTGAGTACCTTAGTGACAGTGCAACTTTAGCCATTTGAATCAGCACTATCCTTTGTCTAGTACGCATTGAAGAGCAAAGTAAATGAAAAAAAAAGGACAAAGAAAAAGGAGGGAATGTTTAACAGAAAAAAACATTGAGAAGTCAAGGGTAAAGAGCTCCTATGGCAAGAGACATCTCCAACATGCAACGGTGAAGGCAGCATGGTGGTTGAAAACATTGAGAAGGTTCTTGGCAGCAGCCCATAGCAGTCGAAATACCCCATGGCTACATGAAGAGACTATTTACGTACTTGACATGGCCTAGAGGGTGTACGTGAAGCGATGGGGCTCCAATCAAATGCGTCACCATCTCTGTCGGGACCTTCACAAGAGAGGAGGAGGAGGAAGAACAAGACCTTCGTGATGGCGGAGGAGGTCGAGATTCCTTTGGATCTAGTACATCAAACATGGCAATAGAAGTAGAAGATACAACCTTACCATTACGTGAGGATTAGCCATTGCAACTTTTCCATTAGAGTAGTTGTAAGGACGGCACACAAGCCATCAGCGGCACTTATGAGCCGATGCGACAGTGCTCCGGACATTGAAGGGGCGTGTGATGTCCATGGAGAGAGGTGGTCAAGATCATGGACAGACCTTGAGGTCAATTCTACAAGGAAACAAGACTTCACATCAAAACATTACCAGTTTGGTAGGTGGTTACAGTAATCCCACCTCGTGGCAGCTGGCATGCGTGATGGAGCTATCCTCCATGAACGAAAATCTTGCCGAGTCGGTCGGTGGTTACAATAAGCCCACCTTATTGGAGGAAGCATGCAAGTTGTAGTCATATTCCACGATTATAATAAGCCCACCTCGTGGCAGGTGGCATGCATGACGGAGCGATGAGCCACGGACACAATGCGAGTGGAGATTATCACGCTCTCATCATTTGTGTTACAGCACATTTGTAGGACCTTGAGTGTATCCGCAATGATATGTGCCTTTACCAGTGAAAGGGAGGAGGCCAAGGGCAGTGACGACCTCTCCTTTAAAAAAAAAAATTGGCCACAACCTCACTCTATGCTTGTACCAGAGTGCAGAAAAAAGGGGGGAGACTTGGTGAAAACCAAAGATAAATCATCTCCTCTCCTAAGTTTGACTCTTTCAACAGAGCTATGAATGATGGAGAAGCGTCCTCTATCACCAACAACAACATAGCTCCGTGTTGTAATCGTGGAGGAGTAGCTAGCAGCAGTTGTTTTCTTAAAAAAAGAATCTGCAAAAGCTTTTGTTGTAGTTTTGCGACAGTGGACTAGACCACTTATGACAGTGTGAGTGATGACATCATCACTTGGAGCAATCTCCATCGACATCAAAGAGTTGCAGCAGCTGCACCCACACTCTGCGTTCAAAGCATTAGGAGAACAGTAAAGCAAAGTGATCCAAGAAGCATCTCACTTTGCTGCTCAGTTTGTACTAGAAGAGGTCAGTTAAGAATTCTGACCCGAAGCAGTCTCTTTCTCCAGTCCAACAGAGAAAGCATCTAGTTGGGGCAGCCAGGCGAATTGGCAAAAAGAAATAAAAAGGAGGAGTCGTTGCTCGCTCGTGCGAGGAGAACAAGACCTCCAGAAAGAGGGGGGGGAGAGAGGTCTGCGCAAGACCTCGCACCAGCTCGCCACAACGGCAAGCTGGGCCAGCAGATTGTGCCTTGGCTGTAGGCTTTACCGCGGCAAGCCCCTACTGAGGTAACAAGCTCGACCGAGGCAGATCCCCTTGCCACGACGGCGAGCCCTTGCAAAGCCTCCAACTGGCTGCCAAGCCAGGGAGAGGGGGAGGTCCGCATTGGACCTCGCACTACCTGGCCGTGATGGCAAGCTCAGCCAGCGGATGCTGCTGTGACAACAGAATTCACCGCGGCAAGGCAACTGCCGTGACAGCAGGGCTCCTCGCAAAGCCCCACGATGGTCGCAGAGAGCGGGAAGGAGACCCTCGTTGTCTGTACGGCAGGTCCACGCAAGAAGCCAGAACATCGCAAGAGGATACAAAAAAATGGAAAAGATGCTGGTGTTGCTATTCATCCAGGCTGCCCCCTTGCCATGGGGATCTGGTAAGGGCACCAAGGCCAACCGGACGGCAGCAGAATACCTGCCGGAAGAAAGAGAAGAATAAAGAAGTATGGGCCAATGAGGAGGGAGCGAGCTCAAAGATCTCGGGGAGAGAGCAACAAAAACGGCCAAGGAGCCCACTACCATGGACGGCGGCGACAAACAAGAGATGTCCGGAGTGATGATACCATGTAAACGGTGAGTACAGCGGATGCAGCAAGTGACGCGAGAGAGAACACACAAGGAGCATGTTTTTTTTACGTCAGGAATGCCCTTCTCGGTAAACCAAGCTGTAGAAACAACCAACAACTGGTCGTGGGACTGGGTGGGTACCAGATGCACCTCAGCCATGGCACAAGGCTTCCAGAGAAGCAAAGGAGCAGAGTGAAGCACTGCTGGAATAGCTGGAAGAGCCTACAGGGAGAGTTATCACTTAGGCTACATCAGTGACTAAAGGTAACAACCTTTTATACTCTCCCACATTAGTGCTCACATCAGTGGTCCAAACAGCGATCCCCATAGGTGGTTCCAAAAGTGGCCCCGACATGCAGACGCCACCTCACATAAGATGGCCCAAACCTAGTGCATGAGTGGCAAGGTACATGTAAACGGAAGGAGTTGCTTCAGTCACAAGCAACCAAGGACCACAAGGGTCGGGTAACACCAACCTCACCCGAACCTTTTTTTCTTGAGTCACTCATCTGCTCCATGCCTGACCACCGAAGTTCTTGACTAAGCTACTGGAGGTCCGTCCATCCAAGACCCCTTTAAGCCACACACTTCTGTGCCAGCCTGGGTGGAGGACGATGCTCGAGGTCCCTCCAGGATCCCTGTAAGCTTCGCATATTCTCCTAGCCTGGGAGGAGGTCAATCTCTCCAAGGCCCTTGTAAGCCAGACAAGATTTCCCAGCTTGAGAGGAGGACACTCTCACATCCTAAAGGCCTTTCTCTGTTGCGACAGTGGTTGTGCCAATACCCTTGCTTTGACGGCCTTGTCGGCCTAGCAAGGTGTTGCACCCCAGTTGAGGGCCAGGAGTTCCGTAAGAGCGTAGTGCTTAGCTGTTCGCAAAGCTGTTGTTCCTTGTACAATACTTTTGCTCAAAAATAATCAATTCCAAGCCTTTTTTTCCGCTAGTTTCTCTACCAAGTGTACAAGGCACACTTGCCAGTCACAAAAGTTCCTACTGCAACAAAGGACCCCCTTGCTACACTAGAGCATGCAGTATGCAGCATGCAGCATGCAGGCAGTGACTTTGTCACCGCCTGCTCCTTGAATTTCAACACCCTGTGAACGCATAAAGATTTTTGGACCCCACATGCAAACCTATCGCAACCCTGGACAAGATCAATAACAAATCCATCAAAATAGGGGTCTGTCTCTAGCCAGCCAAGACATGCGGCTTGACTGTACACTGTCATACTGAAGGTTTCTGTGTAGGTGGCATTCTATGAGCCGAACAACGCGGTTCGGCTCAAGGAATGCCACTGAATAGACATCGTTTGGATATCCGGAATGAGACTGTTCTTGATGGTCGTTTGATGGAAAAAAAGAAACAAAAGGCAATGCATACCGTAGTGTTTTCCATGTTTGCCTATTTTTCAAAATCCAGTTTGATGCTTGTATTGCTGAATGAAAAATTGGTGATCTTTTTTTATATCGGTGTTTCAATCATGGACTGACTTTTTTTTTTTTTTTTCTGTGACTTAAAAATCGAACTAGTGGCATTGGCTGCATGCAGGCTTGCATCGGGGTTACGTAGTAATAGACTGAAGCCGGGTTCAAACATGTTATCTGCCTTGGAAACGAGTTTTGCTAGACCTTCCCCTCCTGTCTGAGAAGTCGTCGTCGGTGAAGTCAAGTGCTTGCTTGCGATGTCCGGTATCTGTTTCGGAAAAAACCCTGGTTGCTTCGCGAAGTCTGTCCGATTCGCACGAATTTCTCTGACTGGGAGTCGCTTCCGCAAGGAAAATCACGCTCAGAGAGGGCCTGTCTTCCGGACGCAACAGAAGTGATGAAAAAAATACCTAGAAAATACTCGATGGGCTGTCGGTGGACAGAAACACTGACCGCAGACAGAATTGCCGTCGCGGAAGTCCTTGTGCAGCAGACTTTCTGACGTCAGCGCTGATTCTTGGATACCGAACCGATTGCATAGGGTTACTACGTAACCCCAATAAAGGGTCCCACTCGACTCCAGCGACTGGCGCGCAGTCCGATGGTTGAACTGCGCGCCTCCCGTCGGACCTCAAGGCGAGCTTTGCAAGTCGCAAAGCTCGCCTCATCCAGGCAAGCTTCACCACTTACGAAGCCTGCCACGTCGCCAATCCCACACGAAAAGCAGTCCAATATCCGCTCCGCACCAGGAGCGGATCCTGGACCCCTATATTGTTATTTTCTCTCTGAAGCCAAAACAGAAAGTTAATAATGTGTTTCAACGAATCACGTTACCATTGTTTAGGGCACTGGATAGCTGAAAGTTTAGAAAAATATCTTAGGCAAATATGGAAAAGACCACGGTAGGTATGAAAAATGAAGGAAAAAAAAAAGGATGAAAGTAGAATCGACCACATAGCCCTTGTACCCTCAAGAAACGAAAGTTGAATGCCTTCCATCAATTTTTCATATTCTAATGGAAAGACCACGCACGTCAAAATAGTTGTCGATTGACATATCTCATGAAAAAACAATAATAATGTTAAGACATTGACATTGTTAATGTTACAGATTTGTCCCCAATTCACACATCGTGACTACTAACCGGGGTCAGATTACACATACATTCCTTGGCCGGGGTACGGCTCATTTCATTATCAAAGTCATGACATCCTTCAACTTTAAAACTGGGTGCAGAGTTCATTTAGAGTACAACATTGTGTCATTCCTTTTACATGTGGTACAGTGTGGGGACCTTTTACTAGTCCGGCATTTATGAAATCTGCCCATAGCACGAAATGATTTACATGTGCGCCCATAGCATGAAACTATTTGAAAACCGAGCCCCCAGTTTTTCAAGCGACGAAGAAACGCCGCTGCGGAGCAGCGTCCGTTGTCGCTCGTCATGGAGTTAGTGCTCCTCGCAAAATCAGTGACAAGCAATGACTTTTTTATCATCTGTGTGCCAATTTTTTAAGCGATGATTTTAAAGAAAAACCTCCCACTTTCTCTCGCAAATCTTGATCAAACCCTATCCTGAATGACATTCAGGGTTGAGGACTTCAGTTTTGCGCAGGCACCTGCTGGGCTCCGCATGAGTGTTGAAGTTCCTTGGCCACTCACGTCGCCATGCCCTCTTGTCTCCCCCTCCATACACACACATGTACAGATTAAATGAAAATGGCCTCACCTGGGGAGACGCCGTGCGAGCCCATCATGACTGGAGCATCTGGCGTCATGAAGCGACTATTCTACTCAGGAGTGCCCTCTGGCACATGCATGGCCATTGCTGGACTTTCTATCTGTGATGCGGTAGATGCTAGAGTTAGTACATTCTCAATGCCGTGCCCTGCATCATGCTTGTTTGCCTCGGAGTGTTTTTGAGGGAGCTGCATATTACCCGGGTGCTGATCCTTAGGGGGCCACCATGCCAGTTTCAGCAGTGCATTGGTGGGTAGCCGCCCTCGGTTAATACCGAGTGGTCGGGCTCGACCCCCGGGTGACAGCACTTGCCCACCCGAGCATGTTGCTTGGTGCGGGTGCGTGCTCACCGGTTTCTAACTATCTCACTCCTCCTTCACTCACTTGTCTTGTGAAACTTGAGTTATAAGGCAAGCGTGGCCTGCCTTGTGCTCCCTTGTGTTCACCCGCCCGGACACACACAACCTAGCTAAGAAACTGCCGGGTAACTTCAATGAGCTAGGCCCAACAGGTTCCCTTTCAACACATGGGGAGTCTCAAACCCCCATGCGAACCATGCACAAATCCACCGTCAAGAATTCACAAACATTAAAGAAGAGGGGTTTGTGATTTTTTCGACAAAATAGCTAACGTCGGCACTCTGACGCGATATTCATGGGTCATTCTGTTGACGCGAAAAGTTGGGTCGAATTCCTGTTTTGAGGCAAATTGGGGGCAGCGTGTAATGATTTTTTTTCTATGGTTATGATTGTGAAATAATATTATATTATGGACGAGCATGTAAAAGAAATTCATGCTATGGGAAGTTACAACAACTCGTGAAAAGTATGGGGTAGATTGAAAAGCTCTTCAAACTAAAAACGTGGGTCACGGAGTTCATTGGGCCCAACTTTACATTTAAGCTGATACAAAGATTAATACCGTAGTGTTTTCCATGTTCGCCTATTCTTTAAAGTCCAGTTTGATTCTTTTTTAATGAAAACTTAATGACCTTTTTTACAGGGCGAAATGTCTCATATATCCGCGCAAGCATGAACATAACCCTGCCATATCCGCAAGTTAAATGATAACCACGCCATGTCAATTCACTTGAATTATAAGAACGTCATATCCACGACGCTGCCGATTACGTCCACGATATCCGTGCATGTTGGAATATCATCGCCGTATCCGGCATAATGTTAACTTTTTATCCGGATGGATATGGCGTCATTTTTAGGGGCCTTGAAATGTCATTTTGTGTTCGGATTATAGGATTACGTCGTTGACAGTCGTCACCTCCGACTATTCATGTCGTTGACGTCTACAAGTGACTTTGGATATGGTGCTTTTTGTACGTCGTCGACCAATGACGTCCCGACTTTTCAAATATGCTTCGATGTCCCCATAGTTATTGCCGACCTAAATTGGGGGATACTGTTTTGGCTTAGAGACATCCGAACGGACTATTCATCCTACTTTTTGTACGACCCTCTTCGACGAACACAACCTTTGATTGCGGGAGTTGACATAAGATGTCGTGCCAGTCTGGCAGAAGCCTCGCTGGCAGGTTGGACATATGTTGACCAATGGCCGCGTCGTCCAGGCGCATGCTTCGACGTCGATACATCGAAGTGCATGCCGTCGAGGTGCCGTGGTCTCCGAGGACTGCACTGTCCTCGTGACGAGAAGTGCCTCGTGCCACGTGCGCAATTCGGCACGACTCATGTTGTCTATTGTTCAGAGCTTCGCCACAGTTGGTTGTACCCACTCGTGAGCGCTCAGTCAGTGTTGTGGAGTGACTGAGAGCAGCCTGTTTGCGCCGTCGGAGCTCTCGACAGCGGCTGAGGGACCGCACATATGGCGGACGCTTGTGCACCCGGTGAGAATGGGCATATCGTGTATTTAGTCATGGAATTGTCTACCGCATATCCACTTCGAACATGGCGGCACAACNATTTTTTCTGTGTGTTTAGGCGTGCAGGGTCCTCGGATGATGAGGCGGATGATGCGACCCCCAAAAGGCGCAAGACAACAGATAAGTTCCCGCCCGGCATGGTGTTTCCCACAATGGAAGAAGCACGGGCCGCAGTTGACGACTACGCCATAGCCAACCGCATGACCGTGCGGTGGCTTCGGAGTGAGAAGACTCGTTTCGAGGCACGTTGTGGACAGTGGAAGGACAAGAAATGTCCGTGGTTGCTGAAGGCGCATGTGGACGCAAAGCACAGCAACGTGGTAGTTAGCCAATTCGTTGACGGCCATCACTGCGTGCCTGGCACAAGCCGTGGTGACCCTGCCAAAACCGTGCGATGGGTGAGTCGGCAGATTGCGTCCACGTTAAAGCGCAACCCCACGGCCAATGTGAAGACACTGGAGGCGGTCGTCAGGAAAAGCATTGGGAAGGAGGTGGACAAGAACACCCTATACCGCGCCCGCTCCAAGACTCAGGAGCGGATAATGGGCCCCAAGGACAAGGCATGGTCCCTCTTTCCTGTTTACTGTGAGGAGGTACATATTGCTGCTCGTTTTGTACCAGTGTTCATGGAGTGCTTTGGGCACACTCCCACTGTCGGCCTAAATGTTGCATGTGTTGTTTTCTTACTGCAGCTCATGCGTGTGGATCCCAACACCCACGCGGTCGCGGAGGCCACCGAGGACGGGGTATTCCATAGGGTATTTGTTGCCCCTGGTGCAACTGTCCTTGATTTCCAACACTGCCGCAGGCTTCTAACCATGGACGGGACGCACCTGAAAAACGGCCATAAGCAGGTTCTACTCATCTGCCAATTTTTCGACGCAAACGAGAACGCGGTGCC
>SZWC01003346.1:2994-36383 GCA_023375785.1 Penium margaritaceum | reverse complement strand
AGGACTGCACTGTCCTCGTGACGAGAAGTGCCTCGTGCCACGTGCGCAATTCGGCACGACTCATGTTGTCTATTGTTCAGAGCTTCGCCACAGTTGGTTGTACCCACTCGTGAGCGCTCAGTCAGTGTTGTGGAGTGACTGAGAGCAGCCTGTTTGCGCCGTCGGAGCTCTCGACAGCGGCTGAGGGACCGCACATATGGCGGACGCTTCTGCACCGGGTGAGAATGGGCATATCGTGTATTTAGTCATGGAATTGTCTACCGCATATCCACTTTGAACATGGCGACACAACTCAGCTGGGCACAGAACCGTAGACGTCGCTCCCATGGCCCACCTCCGGTCACACCAGCACGAGGCACNGACAAGGCATGGTCCCTCTTTCCTGTTTACTGTGAGGAGGTACATATTGCTGCTTGTTTTGTACCAGTGTTCATGGAGTGCTTTGGGCACACTCCCACTGTCGGCCTAAATGTTGCATGTGTTGTTTTCTTACTGCAGCTCATGCGTGTGGATCCCAACACCCACGCGGTCGCGGAGGCCACCGAGGACGGGGTATTCCATAGGGTATTTGTTGCCCCTGGTGCAACTGTCCTTGATTTCCAACACTGCCGCAGGCTTCTAACCATGGACGGGACGCACCTGAAAAACGGCCATAAGCAGGTTCTACTCATCTGCCAATTTTTCGACGCAAACGAGAACGCGGTGCCAATGGCATGGGCGATGGTGAGCGGGGAAAATGATGACAACTGGAAGTGGTTTTGCTTCCACTTGTCTCTGGCTTACCCTACTGCTTCGCAGGAAGGCACAGTCATCATAAGCGACCGGGACAAGGGTCTGCTTAACGCGGTGGCTGAGAAGCTGCCTGGAGCCCATCACAGCTACTGTGCGTACCATCTGCGGGAGAACGTGCGACAGAAGCATGGCAAGCAGGCGGGGTATTGGTTTTGGAGGTTGGTGCATGCGCTGACAGAGCCGGAGTGGCAGAGATGCGAGGAGCACCTACGCCGGGTGTCTACACGCGCGGCAGTGATGCTGTTGGGTGCCAAAGGGGAAGGCGGGATCCCGCGGGAGCATTGGACGAGGTTGTACAGCCCCATTGGACGAGGCGGGCACAGCACGTCCAATGCCGCAGAGTCGCTGAACGCCAGAATCGTTGAGGTCCGCAAACTCTTCCCCTTCTATTGTTTTGTGGCATTGTACACTTGGGTGCAGCGCCTACTTGCAGACCGCCGGAAGCTGAGCAAGTGTGTGAGGGGCCACTTTGCACCAACACCAGAGAAGCGCATGCTGAATGCGTCGGTCAGCAGCGCGGACTACGACGTGGAGGAAGAGGGCCCGCACTCGGCTACGGTGACAGGGCCGAGCAATCGTCCGCGGCGGGTGAACGTGCAAGATAAGATGTGCACATGTGGTCCATGGAAAGAGTGGGGGCAGCCGTGCGTGCATGCATGTGCGTTTATGATTCGTAGGGGGGAGAATCCAGAAGCGCTGGTGGACGTGCATCACACACGCATGGCGTACCGAAGAACGTAAAACCATCCCATGCCAGGGGTGAACCCCATCCACCTCAAACACCCTGAAGACAAGCAGTGGACGCAGCCGGGTCCAAAGCGTGGACCAGGTCGTCCGAAGAGTGCAATGTGGGAGCGGGAAGACAGGCGCAAGAAGAACTACATCTGCCCCCAGTGTGGTGTGAAAGGGCACACGAAGAAGAAGTGCACTAACCCTCCTGCAGTGAGTGGTGCGGCAGCAGCAGCAGCAAACGCCCTGCTGCGCCGACTAGAACGCACCGACGCTGCCATCGCAGCGGAAACAGCAGCCGGACGCTTTCCCAGCGTGCCTCCTGGTGAAGCAAGGGCTACCAGAGACACTGGAGCCAAGCCAGTGACCGGTTGGGCAGCTCTACGAGTCAGTGGGACAGTGGGAGGTGCTGAGGACACTGGAGTCAGTGGGACAGTGGGAGGTGCTGAGGACANTGCAGCCGTCACTGCACACACGCAAGGACCAGGCCTTGGCGGGGTAAACACTGCAACAGGTGCAGTAGCGGCTGCAGCTGGTACAACAGTTGGGCAAGCAGGTGCCACAGGTGGACGCGGAGGTGCAGCGGGAAGTGCACACACAGTGGGAGGTGCTGTAGCAGCAAGTGGTGCAGGTGTAGGCCCACAGTATGATCCAGTGAACGACAACACCTACGACTCTGGTGAAGAGGAGGTCTACGACCCCGAGAGGTACATTGTGGAGGACTCAGACGAGGAGGAGGAGGACGAGGACAGGTACGAGAACCTAAGGGACCAGCATGAGTGGGAGCGTCGGGAGGAGATGTATCAACAGGCAGCAGCCGTGCAGGATGCCTGTGATGTGGAAGACCAGTGGGACGACGAACCCGACGACGTGGAGGATGACATGTGCACGTAAGTCATGTCTTTTTGTGACCATTGTTAGTTTCCTACATAGTGTGTCTATTTGCTTTTTGCACCTAATGCTAATGTTGTACCAATTGTGCTTGCAGGTGACAGAACTTCCAACAGTGTTTTCAGGAAGCAAGCAGCGATGTCGTGCGGCCGAAGCATGGGAAGACGAGCTGCGAGTAGTGGAAGACATGGAGGGGCAGGTCAGGCTTCAAGTGGCCCAAGACGTGGGGCAGGCCCTTCTTCTGTAGTGTTGTTTTCCAGAGGATGTAGTGATGGTGGGGTGGGTCAGCCTCAGTGTGGCCCAATACAGGGAGAAGCCCCAGTTGATGTCCTCATTTGCATGACTGTTGGACATGAGTTTCGTAAAGTTGGAAGAAACATTTACACGATATCCATGTATGCTGGATATGTTGTGCACTTTCTTGCATTAAAATTGAAGCTATAGCCATGTATGCGGTGTGCCAAGTATAAGAAGAAGAAACCACGAGCATTCATTCTCCTCTTTCCATGTTGTAACTTGGTGCTCTCTGTTCAATACTTGGCTGCAAGGCTGAGCACAAGTGACTATGGAACATGGTGACTGCACTAAGGGACAGCCAGTAGTCTTGTCCTTTCTGGCTGGAGTGTGCACCACCTATGTATTCTTCAAGTTGTGGCCCAGTGGGGGACGTACACAAGTGACTAAAGTGTACTACTGCACATGTCCATCACATGAAGACTCTTCAACTGCTTCAAATGGTGAAGCACAAGAGAGCGAGGAGGGCGATGATACTTTTTATGATGTTGACAGCAACACGGAGTACGAGGACTGTGCTGAAGACTTGGACAATGAGGGAGCCGAAGACTGCTGCCAGCCAGGCCAGTTGTGTGCAGTTTGCGACATAATAAGTTGGCTGTATTCCCTTCCACCTCCAGTTAGGGAATGGATAGTTAGTGGACGTCCATGAGGACATTTCAGAAAATGGAACATTAACTTTTCTTTCATGTTCCCATTGCAATGTTCCTTTTCCAGAAATATTCTTCTTACGCCTTTGAATATTTGGGAGAAGTGCAATAAGAGGTGTACATGTGTCCCTGTTTGCCACATGTAAGAAGGTATGCATGAATGACATACTTTAGTCTACATATGTGTCAATACATATATTACATGTCATTCATCAATGACATAGTTTACTCTTAATGTGTGTGAATACAGATATTACAATCGTCGGAGAAACGTAATTATCTGACCAGCGGTACCTGGGTATGAATTCAGGTGGTATTATTCGTAAGTGTAGAATGCTCAAACTCTCGTGCTATGCTTCGACAATACTGTCGTGCCTGGATACAATAATGTAACATACTGTCGTGCCTGGGTACAATAATCGATTAATACCATAACGTAAGAAGCGGAACCTGGGTACGAATGCAAGCGGTATTATTCGTGTGCCCACAATGTTCGTACTGTCGTGCTATGATGCTCGTCATATGTAGCCCGAGTTCGAATCCGTAACCAGCCATAGTTTATTGGACACGTCATCATGCTTGCACCGCACGATGCCGTGGCCGTCGCTGTATTGCGGCGATGTCAACGTCCACTCACCTCGAACGCTACATTCATGCATTATTCGTTAGAAAACGACAGCACGACAGTCTGTCAGGCGAATCCGCGGATGACGAAAAATCGCACACAGTACGCGGTCGCCCAACTGGGGAGCATTCCTCATGGGCCGACTTGCCATTTCCGCGAAAATGGATATAACATAGTTATATTAAAACCCGATGGATATGGCGTTCACATATGAAACTGCTCGTGTGTGTCGTGCATAATGGCCAGTGCAGTGGACATGGCGTCATTAAAGTTCCGATCTTTGGATATGGCGTGGTTATTGTGCGACATCTGGACACCGCGGTAGATATCGGGAATTCTGTGGGTATATGGTCACTCCCCCATTTTTTACATCGGTATTTCAATCATGGACTGAATTGCTGTTTTTTGTGACTGAAAAATCCAATAAAATGTCCACTCGACTCCAGCGACTGGCGCGCAATTTGATGGTTTAACTGTGTGTCTCCCGTTGGACCTCGAGGCGAGCTTTGCGCGCCGCAATGCTCGCCCCATCCAGGCAAGCTGCACCACTTACGAAGCTTGCCATGTCACCAATGCCACGCGACAAGCAGTCAAATAATCTGCTCCGCACCAGGAGCAAATTTTGGACCGCTATTTTTTTATTCTTTCCAAAGCCAAATCAAAAAGATAATAATGTGTTTCAACGAACTGAGGGACCATTTTTTTGGGCACCGGATAGTTGAAACTTTAGAATTGTTTTTGGAAAGATATGGAATACACTATGGTAGTGTAACGAGTAGAAGTTGGAGATAAGACACCATTATCGAAAATGGGACGGTTGAGTATTTTTAAAATGGGAAGTGCACTTTCATGACACGTTTTACAGCATTTGAGCACATTTATACAGATGCAGGAACATAAACGCGAGGGCCTTGGACGCTCGAGGTGGGCGGTCCCCGTGAAGTTGTGTTGTGATTTCACATTGAAGAAAGCTCATCAAGAAGTGGGGGGTTTTTGAGAATATCAAGGCAAGTTGCTTTTAAATTTAATCTCCTTCAAGAATTATGACCGAACGTAATCCAAACATCAATACTGGTTGTGATACCCCTGTGGAGCACTATGGAAAGTGGTCAAAGCCATGAGAAGGTTTCAAAACGGAACGTCAAGAAGCGGTGTAGCGGGCCAAGATTTCCATGGCTACATGGCATAAAACTGAAAAGATGCATACAAGCTTCCTAGCAACACAGCCGCTGACTGGACGTCAGTGCCCAGTCAGACGGTGACAACAGTCACACGTCGTACACACGACGGCAAGGGTCTGGCTTGGAGACACAAGTCGGAGTGTCATAATGCTTCATTAGCATTTGCAGAGAGAAATGAAAAACGACAGGTTCATGGCATAAGTACCTGCCGCGGCGCACGGCGGGTGTCGCACGCGGCAGCACAGGGTCTGTCATAAAACCGGCCCAAAACCATTACTTTGGTCGTAACTCAGCGCAAACATGTCAGAATGCTACGCCGTCTGAACCTAGACGTGCAGAATCACGAGTCGGACGCTACGACTGGTCACATGCATGTATCCGGCATCAAACGGTGGACACACAATGCAAAAACATGCAAATTGAGCCCACGGCCAGTCCATTGATAAACTCCTACGTGTTGCAGAAAAACCGCAAGAGGTCCCTGGCAACGTCCAGAGCTCTAGGACGGTCGTTGGTCAGCTCCAAGCTGGTAGCCCACCACCACATGACGCACCGGTGCCACCTAGGTCCGCATCAGGGATCTACACAGGCATGGACATTGCAGAGTGGTCACAGTAAACTGCAAATATCGACAGGAACGTCACAAATCACAACACTCCCCCATGACCCGATGGTACGCATGTCCATACACGTGCAGCACTGAAATGACTACAAAAACGAATGCAAAACCATTCGTGATACAGACACAAATACACCCCACACTCAACCACTCTTAGGCAAGGGACGAAGCCCAACTGAAGAAATGGCCACCAGAAACTTCCCGCGTGCTAGTGTCTAGTTCAAGAAGTCAGCACACTGCATGTCAGTGCCAACCCATATGACAGAGATCACGTGTTGCTCCACCAGACCACGCACAAAGTGATGCTCAACTACAATGTGCTTCGTGCGAGCGTGAAAGACACCAGCGTTCTCCGCAATGGCAAGGGCACTGTGGTTATTACAACGAAGCACAATGTCGGGTACTGACTGACCCAGCTCAAGGAACAAGCGTTGCAACCATACTGCCTCAACAGCCCCTGCACCCAGAGCAACATACTCTGCCTCCAACGAGCTAAGTGAAATGCAGTCCTACTTCCCACTACGCCAGGAAACAGTAGTACCACCGAGCAAGAACACGTAACCGGTGCGATGGCGTCCATCTGGACTCTAGGCCCAGTCGATACTGGTGAAGCTGTGAAGAACCACCGAACACTGCTGGTGAAAGCAAAGTCTGAGGTATAGTGTGGAGACCACATACCACACCACTCGCACAGCCGCATGAAGGGCTCTAGTACGTGGAGCCTACGAAATCTGTGCAAGGAGGTTGACGGCGAAGGCAATTTCAGGGCGTGTGTTAGTGGCTAGGTACATCAGAGATCCGATGAGACGGAGGTACAAGGTCACATCCACTTTCTCTCCTTGCTGTGTGGGATTGTCCACCTTTAGGGCATCCTGCCCGTTAGGTGTGAGAGGCGTGGAGGCCGTGGGCACTGTGCCAAGGAGGTCAGTGAAGCGCTCCCCCACGACGATTGCGTATAGGGCCTAATGCAGCAGTAGTGTCCGACGTCTGCGACCTCGCACAAACTCCATGCAAAGAAATATCGCTGCAGGTTCAAGGTCCTTCATCCTACAGGCAGTCTGGAGGACTGCCTTAGCCTCTTTCACGGCCTCCATGGAAGGAGACGTGATCAGAAGGTTGTCCACATAGATCAGGATGACAATGAACCACTCAGGCGTCCATTGGATGAAGACAGAGGGATCTGCCTCGCAATGTACATATCTCGCACGAGTCACGGTGCCTGTGATCTCCTGGTTCTAATACCGAGGAGACTGCTTGAGGTCGTACAAGGACTTGCACAAGCTCTAGACCTTGTCACCGTCCTCAAAGCCTGGTGGTTGAGCCACGTAAATCTCCTCATCTAGAGAGCCATGGAGGAACGCATAGTTCACACCAATCTGATGCAGTTCCCAGTCATGGTGAGCAGCTACACCAAATAGAGCGTGAGCAAAGGTCATGCTGCCGATAGAGGCAAAGGTCTCAATGTAATCAATGCCCTCGATCTGAGATTACCCCTTGATGACCAAACGAACCTTGTGACATTCCAGTGAGCCATCCGGCTTCACTTTCTTGCAAAAGACCCACTTGACCTGAATAGCCTTCCTCCTAGGTGGAAGTTCGACTAGCTCATCATCTCATGCTCTCGTATAGCACGAAGCTCATCCTCGCATGCAGCATGCTAGGTGTCAGCATCTTGTGATGAGAGAGCTTCCCTCAGTGTGCCCAGATCAGGCACCATAGAGGGAGAGCTCTACGTGGCAAGTGCACACGTCTCAGTGCTAGGTCATCTTCTGCATCACAAGCGAAAAGAAACTCACGAGTGACATGATCATCCCATACGGGGCACGCTGAATGGACCTCTGTGTGCTCAGTGCGGACACTCAGGCCTAGGGCCTTTGTGCCGGGATCACCACTCGCGATGCTGCGAGTGGAGCACCTGGGTGCGGGACCTGACACTCGCTGGACTCTGGCGTCCAATGGTCGAAGACGACCGCCGGGCTCATGTGAGTAACCTGGGCTTAAGGGGATCACCTCAGGCGCAGGGACAGGCACTACCACAGCTGGTGAGGGCTGAGCCAAAGGAGCAGGTGATGCCGTGTGGGGAGATGCATGTGTGGAAGACACGGGACAGGGTGTGACAGTAGGAGCAGGTGAGGCAGGACCATGCACAGAGGCCGGAGTGCTAGCCGACATAGGTACAGGATCATGGGTGCTTGTGGGGTGCGAGGGAACAGGGGTAGAAGCCAGCTTTGCTGGAGAGGTTTCTGGGCCGACAGCGATGATCTCTGGATCATCAAGAGCCGGAGACCAAGAAGTGGAGGGGGCTCAAATGGACACATCAGCCGGGCGAGAGGTGCGCGCAGGCTCAGACTCCCCCATCTGTCGAGAAGCCTCACATGTGGGAACGTGCGTGACAAACAGCGACGTGATTGAGGGAAGATCATGGTAGGTGAGGAACTCAAAGAAAAGCGCGTCGCGGGACTCAACGATGCGACGACAAGCGGGGTCCCAAAAGCGCTAGGCCTTCGACCGCGGGAAGATGCCTACGAAGGCACACAAGCGACCCCGCGGTGAGACCTTGGACCCCTGCTGGTCCTCGGTGTACCACACAGAGGCCAAGGATCCCTAGACACGAGTGAGACACAGGTCAGCACGGTGGCCAAACCAAAGCTCGTACGGTATAAGGTGGTCCGGATGGGGACCGTGTGGGAGGCGGTTCTAGACCTACGTCATGTAGGTGAATCCTTTGAAGGCGAAGGACTCGGGGAGACCGCACTCAGACCGCATAGCGCGAACCACATACTCCGTGGTGTGGTTCCAGTGCTCAGAGACATTGCTTGGCTGAGGAGTAGCAGGAGCGGAGACCTGGTGAAAAATCCCATGCTCGGCGAAGAAACTGTCCATCTCACCAAGAAACTTGCTGCGGTCCGAACGAAAAGTATGCAGCGTATGGCGAGACAGACGCTCAACCATCACTAGCCAGAAGCAAACCGCGAGAGCAACATCGCTCTTCTGGAGTAGACTATAGACCCACCGCATCCGGGTGAAGTTGTCAGTCAGGGTCAAGACGTATCTACCCCGATCAGACATAGAATCGATAGGAAGAGGACCGAGAAGGTCCGAATGGACCAACTGGAGAGGGCGAAATGCGCGAGAACGGGAATTATTGTAGGTACAACGATGCATCTTATCCTGAGCGCATAATAGACAGTTGGTCTTGGGCGGCTTCTCTAAAGAAGCCCCATCAAGACCGAGTGCAGGCTGTGTCCAAATGAGATTCAACACATTGTCGAAGCCCACATGACACAGGCGACGATGCAACAGACGCTGGTGCTCAGCAGAGAGAACGCCAGTGAAAAACACTCGAGCAGGAGGAGAGGAGGAGCAAGAAGGAGGAGGAGAAATCTCAGAGACACGATTTAGATCATCCACAACAGAGGCACGAAGAACGGAGGTACGAGTATCAATAGCTATCACAGTCGCGTAGTCCGCAGTGTGCTCCACAGAGAGTCCCATCAGTGTGCAGGCACGCACAGAAAGCAAGTTGAGCTCAAGGTCAGGCACAAAAACCACCTCAAAAAGATACAGGGGGTGAGACGGACCATCAAAGCACACAACCCCAACACCCTAGACGGGCAAGGCCTGACTCGAGCTTGTGCGAACGGAGCAAACAGACGCAACAGGACCGAGAACAATGAAGTCACTAAGATGACAGGTCATGTGATGAGTGGTACCAGAATCGATGATCCAAGTGCCACCAAGATCACGACAAGAGCACGTCATTGTACAACGGGCAATGGAGCACTCGACCTCAGATGGGCGCTGAGCAACACGTGAGGAGGAATGACAAAGGGCACAGAGGTGCGACTCATGAATCCAATCGGTACTGTCAGGCCCATCATAATCACATGCCAGTTGTGCCCCTCCACACGAGTCATCACAAGCGACAAGAACAGACAAACAAACATTCTGTGAACCACTCGTCTGTGATAACACACTCGCACCTCCTTGACAGAGAAGCGCCAGAAGATGACGGAGCTCGGCGATGGTGCAGTCACGCAGGTCCGGGTTGCCACTACTCGCCGGTGAGGAAGCGGGAACTACTGCAGTCATGGTCGCAGAGCGACCAGAGGCTGTGCTGTTAGATGCCTGAAGATGGTACGCGTGTACAGCCTGAAGACTGCGAGTGATCCGCGCCCAATCAAGCGGCTGCTAGCACTCGGTGTAGCGATGAGCGCCTCCATAGTTGTAGCAGTGGACAATGCGTCCACTACTACCGCCCGAGGACTGCTGCTGCTGCTGCTGCGACTGCTGCTGGCCCGAACCACGCTCCTTCCTATCCTTCTTTCCCTATGCCGCGGGTGCCACATCCTGCATCTGAGTCGGGGTAGCCGGAGTGGAAGGGGAAAAGGAGGGTGTGCCAGAGGATGAAGAAGTGGTATGCAAGAGGGACATCGACAACAAGAAGGCTCTCCTGATGGGCCACGGCTGCCTCGCGGGCGAAAGTCCCCTGGAGGAAAAGCTGATGCGCCCTAGGGAGGAGCTAAAGTGAGGTGGAGAAGGGCTCGAGCACGGTGTTACTGTACCCCGAGAAGATGTCTGCGTACTCAAGACGAACTCAGATCATGAGCGTGCGAAGCGTCTAAAGCTATGTACCTCTTGAAGTCCGAAGGCGTGTGTAGATGCGCATGGCACACCGCCAGTAATCGGCTACGGGCTCAACAGGTCCCTGAGGAAGGGAGTGAAGGGTGCAAATGTGAGCTGCGCGGGTGGCGTGCATCTCTGGAGCAAGCAGGGACAGTGCCAAGTCCCAGCCCCCACGTGGATCAACACCCGCGCCTGTGCCGGCATCTCCAAGGAAAGGGCTCAAAATTTACAACAGTCTCGCGCGGCATGGTGTAAAGGAGTCCGCGCATCGCCCGAGCCACTCTCAACAACTGAGCGCGGTCCGTAACCTGGTACGGACTGTGATAGTAGGGCCATACCCCCTGTGAAGTGGCCCAGACCTGGAAGGGAGTCTTCCAACAGTCAAAGCCACCATCTCTGACATAGCGTGGGGGTGGTGTCTTGGATTCCTTGGGTTACCCCTCCGTGGGGAGTGCAACCACAGGCTGGGAAGGACGAGGGATGGGGAAGACGCTGGGATGAGGAAATTTGCCGAGGTAGGGGTCAGGCAAGGGTCGGATCTCCGGTAACCGGGAACCAGAACACGTTTGAAGCTGGCGGAGACGCTTCTGAAGCTCACGAATCTCCCTCTCGTGGGTGTCATCCTCCATGCCAGGCATGTCGGGGTCCTCATCCAAAGGATCAAAAAGTGGTCAGTACTGTTCAGCTGCTCTCCTCGGTGTAGATTATGACTGCTGTGTAGAAGGTATAGCACCGCCGACTCCCCCGGATGTCTGCTGTGGGACCGTGGACTTACCACGAATAAGATCAGTGAGCACACCGATGGCATGCGTCTACTGTTGCTGGTGACGACGAATCTCATCCTGCTAACTACGTAGGTCTGTAATGGCCTGCGAGCATGGGCTCATGACCCATGAGGAGAAGGAAGAGGGATCTGGTGGTCCTCTGCCCTTGTCACCGGTCGGAGCCATGCCAACGCTCAGTATGGACTACGTCAAACTGATCAGATTGCAGAACTGTCAGCTTTCCTCGAGGATTTGCAACGCTGGTAGAAGATGATGTTTCAGCCAAAAAAATGGTTAAGTGTTGGTGCTAACGTCATCACTCACACTGATGACGTCAGGATGAAGGTTGTTTAAATGAGGCTAAATTTGGAGCGATTATGCGCCAAAGGATGCTGAATGCAATGGTGGTGGTTTCGTGCAAAAAAAACTTAAAAAACGTAAATAAAAAAAAAAACATCATCATTTTCTTTTCAGCCCAAAATCCGGAAAACATCGAGATCTGAGAGCGTTGTTTCATTTCCTGGAGCTTACATGGCATGAAATGAGGCAAGAGTGAAAGCGATGGATGGGTTTTTGCCAGAGCTTTCTAACGAACTCTTACACGCCAAAAGTGGTGGTCAAATGGGGCAGTTGCATTCTCTCACAACCGGAGAGGGTACTATGTGCGACCTGAGTGAAGCTTCTGGGACCCTTCACAGACCCCTTCTCAACATCTCATGCCTCAACTGCTGCTAGAGGGGGTTGAGAAACCCTTGGCTGCCCCGTGGTGGTGGCATGGTGATGAGGTTGCAAGGATGTATCCGCTGTTGCAATCTGCTGCGGCGGGTCACCGTGGATTGGTGCGTCCTCCCAAGACTGTGGCTTTAGCTTTGGCTCTCACTGCTGCTGCTCCCACTGGTGTGTCTCTACTGCGCAGCTCAGCGAGGGATGCCTTGCCGCTCTGATACCGTGAGAAGATGCGTATAAGCTTCCTAGCGACACAGCCGCTGACTGGGCGTCAGTGCCCCGTCGGACGGTGACGACAATCACAGGTTGTACACACGACAACAAGAATCTGGCTAGGAGACACAAGTCATAATGCTTCAATAGCATTTGCAGAGAGAAATGACAAATGACAGGTCCACGGCATAAGTACCTGGCGCGGCGCACAGCGGGTGTCACACGCGGCAGCACATGGTCTGTCCTAAAACAGGCCCAAAACCATTGTTTTGGCCATAACTCAGCGTAGACGTGTCAGAACGCTACGCCATATGAACCTAGACGTGCAGAATCACAAGCCAGACGCTACGACTAGTCACATGCATGTATCCGGCATCAAACGGTGGACACACAATGCAAAAACATGCAAATCGGGCCCACGGCCAGTCCACCGATAAACTCCTACTGTTGTGATTTGTGACGTTCCTGTCGCCCTATACAGTTTGCTGTGACCACTTGGCCGTGTCCATACTCGTGCAGATCCCTGATGCGGACCCAGGCGGTACTGGTGCGTCATCTGGTGGCGGACTACCAGCTTGGAGCTGACTGACGACCGTTCCAGAGCTCTGGACGCTACCCGGGACTTCCTGCAATTTTCTGCAGCACGCAGGACTTTATCGGTGGACAGCCCATGGGCCAGATTTGCATGTTTTGCATTGTGTGTCTGCTGTTCAATGCCGGATGCATGCATGTGACCAGTCGTAGCGTCCGGCTTGTGATTTTGCACATCTAGGTTCAGACGGCGTAGCGTTCTGACACGTGTGCGCAGAGTTACGGCCAAAACAGTGGTTTTGGACCGGTTTTAGGACAGATTTTACACTGCCGCGTGTGACATCCGCCGTGCGCCACGGCAGGTACTTATGCCATGGATCTGTCATTTGTCATTTCTCTCTGCAAATGCTATTGAAGCATTCAGACACTTTGTCTTGTGTCCCCTAGCCAAACTCTTTTCGTTGCGTGCAGGACCTGTGACTGTCGTCACCGTCTGATCAGGCACTGACCCCTGGTCAACTGAAGAGTTGCTGGGAAGCTTCCTTGCATCTTCTCATGGTATCAGAGAAGTGAGACAGTTCTCACTGAGCTACGTAGCAGAGACGTAGCAGAGCAGCAGTAGTGAGAGTTACCGCTGCAGCAGATCTACTGGGGCCTGTCCAAGACAACCGATCACCGTCGACGCAGCCCACACCCATCACGTGAGATAGTAGCAACGGCGTTGCCACCGTGCCAGCAGCAGCATAGCAGCAGAGCAGCAGCAGCAGCAGCGGCAGCAGCAGTAGCACCGTAGCAGCAACTAGTGCAGGGCGTGGCGGCTGTAGTGAGTGCAGCCGCCTTTCGCAGCCGAAGCGGCGGCAGCGGCAGTAGCAGCGAACAGCGGCAGCGGCGGCAGCAGGAGAGCAGCAACAGCAGTGACAGCCGTGGTGGCAATAGCAGAGTAGCAGCAGCTGCAATAGTAGCAGTGCAGCAGCAGCAGCAGTAATAGCAGCAGCACGCGACAGCGGCAGCGAGCAGCAGCCGTAGCGCACAGCAGCAGCAGCGGCATTGCGCAGCCGCTGCTGCCACTGCTACGTACACAGCCACGCAGCTACTGCTGCAACTGATAGTACAGTTGCAGCAGCAGCTGAGCAAAAGCTGCTACGCAGCCTCTACGCAGCTTTCGCGCAGCTGCTACGGAGCGGCTGTACGCTCGCGCACAACCGCGAGAGAAAAAAAAAAGGAGTCGAGCCGACGTCAGTGTTTTTGCTTGCTGACATCATCAGGTCGTGCTGACGTGAGCAACCACCTGCTGACGTCAGCACCATACTTACCGAAATTTTTCGCCGGACAATATAGAATTGCCTCAACTCCTTGAGAGAGGAGTCGATCAACTCCTCGAGAAACGCTGACTCTTTCAAAATCCGACAAGCTTGACCTGTCGACCCATACTGAGAGGCAACATGGACCCGTCGGACAATAAGGAGAAGGCGACAGGTGATCCCTCCTCCTCCTTTTCAGGGGTCCTAAGCCCACGCTCGCAGGCCATTGAGGATCTGCGGAGCCAGCAGGTTGAGATGTGTCGCCTATAGCAGGAGGAGACTGATGCCATCCATACGCTGACTGAGCTTCTGTGTGGCCAGTCCACAGTCCCACGGCAGGTTTCCGAGGGAGTTGCCGGCGTCGTGGTCTCTACACAACAGTCAGCTCAGGCACCCGTTACAGGAGCTCGACCTGACCCACCACCTCTTGACCTCCTAGATGATGAGCCGTTCATGCCAGACATGCCAGATGACTCCTTGGAACATGAGATTTGAGTTCTTTAGGAGCCCCTCCGTCAGTTGCACGGGCACCAGATCTCCTCGGATCCCTATGGTGCAATCGTCACCTGACTATCCCGGTGACTATCCCCTTCCAGGAGTCTTCCCCGTCTCTCGTCCTCCTCGGCCTGCGGTTTCTCTCCCCACGGAGCGGCAACCCAAGGACTTTGAGACACCACCTCCAAGGTACACCACTGAGGACGGCTTTGACTGCTAGGAGATCCTTTTTCAGGTCTGGGCTACATCAGAGGGCGTGTGGCCCTATCACCACAGCCCGTATCAGCCTACAGACCCAGCACAGGTGCTGACAGCAGCCAGGGTGATGCGCGGACTCCTCTATGCCATGCCACGCGAGACCGTCGTCGACTTCCGCCCCTTCCTTGGAGAGCCCGGCATATGCACGGCCGCCGACCCACGCGGGGGTTGGGATCTGGCCTTATCCCTGCTGGCTGCAGAGACGCACACCACCCGTGTAGCACACTTTTGTGCCTTTCACTCTCTCTATCAAGGGCCTGCAGAGCCTGTAGCTGATTACTAGCAATGCGACATGCGCATCTACACGCGCATTGGGACTTCCGGAGGCACACAACTGTGGGCGCTCCGTACGATGATGCTCGGAGTTTGCCTTGAGTATACTGACATCTTCACACGGTACAACGAAGCTGTCCTTGAGCCCTTTTCAGCCACTCTGTAGCTTTTCCCTTGGGCACATCAGCTCTTTCTCCAGGTGACTTCAGCCCGCGAGGCTGCCGTGGCTCATCAGGAGACTTCCCTTGCTTTAGCAATCGTCGCATCACCACCATTATCCCTCCTGCAGTCTCCTTCTTCATCCTCCATCACATCCTCGTCTTCCTCCTCCTCTTCGGCCCCACCCACACCCACTCAGACACAGGGTGTTGCAGCAGCAGGTCAGGGGAAGAAGAAGAAGGGGAAGCGAGGACCAGGTCAGCAGTAGTCACAGCAGCAGTTGTCCTCCACTGGTTGCAGTGGACGCTCCGTTCACTACTACAACTGTGGAGGCGCCCATCGCTACACCGAGTGCCAGCAGCTGCTCGACAGGGCGCGGATTACTCGTGGGCTCCAGGCTGCACACGCCCTCCGTTCCACGTCCAGCACGTCATCCTCGCCATCCTCTGGACGCGTGGCGGCCACGACTGCAGCCGTTCCTGCTTCTCCACCGGCGAGTAGCAGCGATCCGGACCCACGCGACCGCACCATCGCCAAGCTCCGACACCTTCTGGCACTCCGCTTTCAAGGAGGTGTGAGTGTGTTGTCACAACGGAGTGATTCACAGACTATCGGTCCGTTTGTTCTTGTGGCTCGGGATGACTCGTGTGGGGGGGCACAATCGGCATGTGATGATGATGGACCTGACTGTACAGATTGGATTCATGAGTCTAACCTTTGTGCCCCTTGTCGTTTCTCCCCACCTGCTGTCCAGCGTCCGTCTGAAGCCAAGTGTTCCATTGCCCGTTGTATAGTGACGTCCTCCAATTGTGATTCAGGTGGCACTTGGATCATCGATTCCGGTGCCACTTATCACATGATGTGTCGTCGTAGTGACTTCGTTGTTCTTGGTCCTGTTGCGTCTGTTCGTTCCGTCCGTACAGGCTCTCGTCAGTCCTTGCCAGTCCAGGGTGTTGGGGTCATGCGTTTCAATGGTCCGTCTGGCCCCTTGTATCTCTCCGAGGTGCTGTTTGTGCATGACCTTGAGCTCAGTTTGCTTTCTGTACGTGGTTCCACACTGATGGGACTCTCTGTGGAGTACACTGCCGAGTCCGCGACTGTGACTGCCATGGACACTCGCAGCGTGGTTCTTCGTGCCTCTGTTATGGATGACCTGTACCGTGTCTCCCGGACTTCTGCTCCTTGCTCCCCTTCTCCTTCAACTCGTGTTTTTTCACTGGTGTCCTGTCTCCTGATCACCTGCGATTGCTTCATCGCTGTCTGTGTCATGTGGGCTCCGACACTATGTCGAAGCTCATTTGGACACAGCCCGCTCTCGGTCTTGATGCGGCTTCTTTTGAGAAGCCGCCCAAGACCGACTGTCTCTTCTGCGCCCAGGGTAAGATGCATCGCTGCACTTACCCTGACTCTCATTCTCGTGCACTTCGCCCTCTTGAGTTAGTCCATTCGGACCTTCTTGGTCCTCTTCCTGTCGAGTCTTTGTCCGATAGGGGTCAATACGTCCTGACTCTGACTGATGACTTCACCCGGATGCGCTGGATCTACAATCTCCGCCAGAAGAGTGACGCCGCTCTCGTGGTTTTCCACGGGCTAGTGATGGCTGAGCGTCAGTCCCGCCACACACTACACACCTTTAGCTCGGATCATGGCGGCGAGTTTCTAGGCGAGATGGATAGCTTCTTCGCTGAGCACGGGGTTTTTCACCAGGTCTCCGCTCCTGCTACTCCTCAGCAAAACGTTGTTTCTGAGTGTTGGAACCGCACCATGGAGAATGCGGTTCGCGCTATGCGGTCTGAGTGCGGTCTCCCAGAGTCCTTCGCTTTTGAGGGCTTTGCCTACATGACTTGGGTCTGAGCCGCCTCCCACACAGTCCCCTTCCGGACCATGTTACACCGTATGAGCTCTGGTTCGGCCACCGTGCTGACCTTCGTCTCGCTCGCGTCTGGGGGTCCTTGGCTTCCGTGTGGTACACCAAGGACTAGCAGGGGTCCAAGGTCTCACCGCGGGGTCGCTTGTGTGCCTTTGTAGGCATCTCCCCGCGATCGAAGGCCTGGCGCTTTTGGGACCCTACCTGTCGTCGCATTGTTGAGTCACGCGACGTGCACTTCTTTGAGTCCCTCACCTACCATGATCTGACGTCGATTACGTCGTTGTCTGTCACGCACATCCCTGCGTGTGAGGTTTCTCGCTGGACGGGGGAGTCCTTGCCTGCGAGCACCCCTCGCCAGGCTGATGTGTCCGTTTGAGCTCCCTCCACTTCACGGTCTCCGGCTCTAGATGACCTAGCGATCATCGCTGTCGGCCCAGAGACCTCTCTAGCACCACCGGCTTCTACCCCGGTTCCCTTGCCTCCCTCAGGTACCCATGATCCTACACCTATGCGTACTCCTGTGTCCGCCGGCACTCCTGCCTCTGTGTGTGGCCCTGCCTCACCTGTCCCCACTGTTACACCGAGTCCCGTGTCTCCCACACACGCATCTCCTTACACGGCATCACCAGCTCCCTTGCCTCAGCTCTCTTCGACTGTGATTGTGTCTGTTCCTGAGCCTGAGGTGCGCCCCTCGAGCCCAGGTTACTCCCATGAGCCTGGCGGTCGTCTTCGACCATTGGACTCCGGAGCTCAGCGAGCGTCTGTCCCTGCACCCAGGCGCTCCACTCGTAGCGTCACGAGTGGTGACCCCGGCACAAAGGCCCTAGGCCTGAGTGTCCGCACTGAGCATACAAAGGTACACCCAGCGTGTCGCGTAGGGCACGATCTCGTCACTCGCGAGTTCCACATCGCTTGTGACGCAACAGCCGATCTTGTGGTCGTTAGACCTAGCACTGAGGCGTGCGTTCTTGCCACGCAGGGCTCTCCCTCTTTGGCGCCTGACCCGGGAACACTGAGGGAAGCTCTCTCATCACAGGATGCTGACGCTTGGCGTACTGCATGCGAGGATGAGCTTCGCGCCATCTGAGAACACTGAGTTTATGAGTTAGTCGACCTTCCACCTGGGAGGAAGGCTATTCAGGTCAAGTGGGTCTTTTGCAAGAAAGTGAAGCCAGATGGCTCACTCGAACGCCACAAGGCTCGCTTGGCCGTCAAGGGGTACTCTCAGATTGAGTGCATCGATTACACTGACACCTTCGTCCCTGTCGGCCGTATGACCTCAGCTCGAGCTCTGTTCGGTGTAGTGGCTCAGCATGACTGGGAACTACACCACATGGGTGTGAAGAATGCGTTCCTCCATGGCTCTGTGGATGAGGAGATCTACGTGGTTCAGCCACCCAGCTTTGAGGACGGCGACAAGGTCTAGCGCTTGCGCAATTCCTTGTACGGCCTCAAGTAGTTTCCTTGGTGTTGGAACCACGAGATCACTGGCACCTTGACTCGTGCGTCCGTCTGGGCCTGGAGCCCAGACGGACGCAGTCGCACCGGTTACGTGTTCCTGCTCGGTGGTACCGCTGTGTCCTAGCGTAGCGAGAAGCAGGGCTGTATTGCACGTAGCTCATCGGAGGTAGAGTATGTCGCTCTAGGTGCAGGGGCTGCTGAGGCGGTATGGCTGCAGCGCCTGTTCCTTGAGCTGGGTCAGTACCTACCATTGTGCTTCGTTGCAACAACCAGAGTGCTCTTGTCATTGCGGAGAACTCTGGTGTCTTCCATGCTCGCACGAAGCACATTGCAGTGGAGCATCACTTTGTGCGTGACCTAGTGGAGCGACACGTGATCTCCGTCATTTGGGTTGGCACTGACATGCAGCGAGCTGACTTCTTGATGAAGGCACTAGCACGCGGAAAGTTCCTGATGGCCATTCGTTCTGTCGGGCTTTGCCCCTTGCCTGAGAGTGGTTGAGTGTGGAGTGTTGTGGTGGCCATTCGTTCCGTCGTTGCACGAGTTGTTGCACTCGTTTCCGTGCTGCACGTGTATGGACATGCGTACCATCGGGTCATGGGGGAGTGTTGTGATTTGTGACGTTTCTGATGACTTGTACAGTTTGCTGTGACCACTCGGCCGTGTCCATACTCGTACAGATCCCTGATGCGGACCCAGGCGGTACCGGTGCGTCATCTGGTGGCGGACTACCAGCTTGGAGTTGACCGACGACCGTTCCAGAGCTCTGGACGCTACCCGGGACTTCCTACAGTTTTTCTGCAGCACGCAGGACTTTATCGGTGGACTGGCCGTGGGCTTGATTTCCATTTTTGCATTGTGTGTCCACTGTTTGATGCCGGATGCATGTATGTGACCAGTCGTAGCGTCCGGCTTGTGATTCTGCACGTCTAGGTTCAGACGGCGTAGTGTTCTGAAATGTGTGCGCAGAGTTACGGTCAAAACAGTGGTTTTGGACCGGTTTTAGGACAGATTTTGCACTGCCGCGTGCAACACCCGCCGTGCGCCGCGGCAGGTACTTATGCCATGGATCTGTCATTCGTCATTTCTCTGTGCAAATGCTATTGAAGCATTCAGACACTTTGTCTTGTGTCCCCTAGCCAAACTCTTGCCGTTGCGTGCAGGACCTGTGACTGTCGTCACCGTCTGATCAGGCACTGACGCCTGGTCAACGGAAGAGCTGCTAGGAAGCTTCCTTGCATCTTCTCACCTACGTGCTGCAGAAAAACTGCAGGAGGTCCTTGGCAGCGTCCAGAGCTCTGGGACGGTTGTTGGTCAGCTCCAAGCTGGTATTCCACCACCAGACGACGCACCTGTACCACCTGGGTCTGCATCAAGGATGTGCACGGGCATGGACACAACCAAGTGGTCACAGTTAACTGTGCAGGTCGACAGGAACGTCACAAATCACAACAAAAATATTGAGTTTTGGACCGTGATTGGCCACAGTGTTGTGTTGGAAAAATGATAAAATGGGGTATGCTCCAAAATGGCATAACGCAGAGGGCCAGGGGAGAGGCACCACTCTCTCCCCTGACCCTCCGCCACCTATGCTACCCTACACTATGCCTCATGTCTACCGTTGGGTCAGGAGAGAGGGTCTATCCATGCCTCCCCTGCCCATTCATATGTACCTGTTGTTCGAGAGAGGCATGATCACGAGCAGCATATACTGTGAAGACCATCGCACTACTGTGTGAAGTGGTCTGGAGGCGGTACCCTGAGCGGAGCTCTGGCAGGAGGCTGACGTGGCATCTTGAAAGAAGTAAAAAGAGAACAGAGTACCGGACTACCAGTCCGATCGATATGAGGGAAGACAGTGCGGACAACTGGGGGGGGGATGTGGCATCGATAAATATCGATGACACAGAAACTCGGAGGCCATCCGATCTAAGATCAACGACGTACAACCAACGCATGAATGACATGTACCGGATCACATCAAACGACACCAAAAACAGTACTATTCAGGTCTCATCGAAGGACCAGTGTGACCGGGACCCAAGTGCACACAGCGAAGACGGCAGGTGCCGGCGGCAGACGGCAGAACCGTGGCTGCGGAGCGAGACGCACAGGAGGTGAAGGCGAGCGAGGAAGCTTTTAAGGCAGATGTGATCCCATTCTCATTATTCTTTTGAGTACTAGATGTCAGTAGTATCTGTACCCAGGAGTTAGTCAATTCTGATGAAAGGGAGTTCATTTCTCTATCGCTGATTGAGCAGATCTGGCTGTGAGCTCCTGTGTTGATCTGCTCTGGTTCTGAAGCGATTGGTCTGCGCTGTCCAGAAAGTTTTGTGGCATTCAACGATCACAAATTTTAGCATTTGGTATCAGAGCAAGGTGTGCCACAAATCACTCAAGGACTGGTTGAGCTGTTCAACTGGATCAAGGAAACAACGTTCAGGCTCATGGCGACCTTTCACGGAGGCGGCATGGGTGATCAGTTCAAATTTCAGCCGTTTGACGGCACCAACTACAATGACTTTGCATTCAACATGAAGATGGTCTTCTTGGCAAAAGGACTGTGGGGGGTAGTTTCTGACCCTCCCACTGAGACACTGGCCGCCGATGCCACTGAAGATGCCCGACTCCAATGGCAACGAAGATGTGACCAAGATTTTGCTCTGCTGGCCATGCAAGTGTCTGACAGGTTGAAAATTTAAATCAAAGACGGCAACCCAACACTGGATCCAAGACGTGCATGGTTGGCACTTCAACAGCGCTACCTGAAAGTGGGGGACTCTGAACTCCACAACCTCCTCATCCAATTCTGCGAACTCAAGATGGGTGACATGACCAAATTGGAGGATCATGTGGCACAACTGAAGCAGCTGGTTGACCGCATCGCAACCATGGGGCAGACACTCTCTGAAAAAGTGGTTGTACTTCGACTCTTTGCAAGTTTACCCTCCAGATTTAACAACACTGTTGAGCAGCTATTGGCCTTTCAAGAACAGGGCGCAATATTTGATACAAGACTTCAGACTCTGGAAGCTGCCAGACTTCTACCAGCACCTGCTAATGGAGGAAATGCAGTTGCCAATGCCGCCCCCGCAGGACAAGCTACTGTGGCAGCAGCACCTGCAGCAGTCGGAGTCTATGAACTTACCTTGGAACGTGCATGTGACAGCCTATTTCGAGCTGAAGAAAAATACCTGAAGAGCCCCGAAGGCATTGAAGCCGCCCTTGCTGCACAATTTGGACACCATTATCAGCAGCAACGACAACCTCCCAGATATCAAGGTCCTGGACAGGGAGGTTTCTCTGGCTCCAGATTCCCACCAAATCCAAATCTCCAGCGACTCCAAGCCTCCAGTGGGATTATTCCAGCAGGAGCACCAGGAAGTACAGGCTTCGAAAATGTAAGATGTTGGAACTGTCAGCAACTGGGCCACCTGAACCGCTTCTGCGACAAACCACGACGCCCAAGACATCCCGATGCTCAACATGCCTTGCTGACAACAGACACCTTTCAAGCTGAGACTTCATCCAGTCTTATCGGCATTTTCAGACAAATGATGACTCAAATGAATGACAATTGGAATCAACTGCTCTTCCAATTGGAAACCCTTGGAAACACCAACATCACCAGCGCCAACTCGGACAACACCAGCATCAACTTCATCACTCCTGCTGATGACATCCCACCAACTGCATCCTCATCTACCATCCACAAAGCGGCCTCAGAAGATGCGGAATTCATCCAGGAAGAACTGGCCCTCTGCACCATTGACAGTGCGTTCCTGCTGGCAGCTGGTATTCTGGCTTGGATTCTTGACTCTGGAAGTACCAGGCACATGACCTGCAACAGAGCCTGGTTTACAGATTACAGAGAATTCAAGAAACCAAAACCGGTTCGGATTGGAGATGGGCGCATCATTCCTGCCATCGGTGTTGGCACTGTCAAAGTCTCTATCAGTTTCCAACAGAAAGTGGCCTCTCGCACTTTCTCAGATGTCCTGTTTGTCCCAGATTTGGCTGCTAACCTTCTATCTGTAACACGTCTCAATGACAAAGGCTGCAATGCTGTTTTTGGAGCTGACAAGAGCTGCCGTATCTTTGCCGGAAATGGACACATTGTAGCTGAAGCCAAGAGAGAAGGCAACTTGACCATTCTTCCAACACTGGACCTTGAACCTGATGATGATACACCTGAAGTGGCCTTAGCCGCCAGCGGACCCTCAAGTTTCTCATCATCACCACCTTCTTCTGACTTTCTGACGATGTTATGGCACCAACGACTTGGTCATGTGGGTTTTTCCACATTGGTGACCATGTCCAAACAAGGCATCGTTAACTCTCTGCCCCGTACTTTGACACAACCCAGCTCCACCTGCTGTGAAGGATGTCTCGCAGGAAAGCAACAACAGCAGCCCTTCCCCACTCACTGTGACGTCTGCGCTTCTGACAAACTTCATCTGGTCCACATGGATCTTTGCTGTATCAAAGACCCTTCTATCTCTGGCAAACACTAATTCCTTCTCCTCCTTGACGACTTTACCCACTATGTCTGGCTCCGCTTCCTGCGTCACAAGTCTGAAGCTGCAGAACACATCATGACCTGGGTGCGCCGTGTTGAAAATGAAACTGATCAACGAGTTAAGGCTGTCCACTCCGACAATGGTGGTGAATTCGTGAATCATACACTCACCGCCTTCTACGAAGCACATGGAATCCAGCACCAATGGACGGTGCCCCATACGCCTCAACAGAATGGCCGTGCCGAACGCATGAACCGCATCCTCCTTGAAAAGGCGCGCTCCATGCTCCATGCTGCAGGACTGCCTACTGGTTTTTGGGCAGAGGCTGTTAACACGGCCGGTTATCTCCTCAACCGCCTTCCCTGCAAACGTCTTCACAACCACAGCACTCCGTATGAAAGCTGGCATGGTCATGCCCCCAATATTGGCCATCTGAAAGTTTTTGGGAGCACGGTCTATGCCTGGGTCCAACCTGGTGCTCGGGACAAACTTGGGTCCCACACCCAGAAGGGCATCTTGGTGGGATATGCAGACAACAGCCAGGCCTATCGTATCTGGGATCCGGTGGCCAAATGCATTGTTCGGAGTCGGAGTGCCACTTTTGATGAAACCCTGACTGACCGAGCTGCTTTCTCCTCCAATCATCCGCAGCTCCACATCATCTCCATGGACCCTGAGCCTCTTCTTCCTCCTCAGCACCCTGTTGACTTTGGTCCTGATGAGCACGCCGGCATCATCCCTCCTATTGTTCCTGCAGCTGATCGCCCTGTGGTGCCTCCACCTGTGTCGCCTCCGCCGCCGCCTCCACCGCCACCCTCAGCACCTCGACTCTCTCGCAACTGGCCCAAGGACTATGATCCCACAGCCCCACCACGTCGTTCCTCGCGCCGCCCAAACCTCAAGGCCCTCACTGCTGTCTTTTCCCGTGGGGTTTCCTCTGCTCCTCCAGCACCTTCCGTTCCCCCTGAACCTCCTCTTTCTCCTGATTCTCTCTCCTTTGACTATGCTTTTGTCACCCCTGTGGTGGACCCAGTCAGCTTCAAAGATGCCGTGTCTCGTCCCGATTCTGCTGATTGGCACTCTGCAGCTGTCAGCAAGTTTGAGCAACTACAGAAGCAACAGACCTGGACTCTGGTTGATCTTCCGCCAGGTGCTCCCGTTGTTACGTGTAAATGGATCTTCAAACGCAAACTTGATGAGCATGGTCTTCCCGACAGATACAAGGCTCGCCTTGTGGGACGTGGCTACAGTCAAGTTCAAAGTGTCAACTACAGCAACACTTTCGCCCCAGTTGCCAAGTACAGCTCCATCCGCATCATCCTTGCTCTGGCGGCTCACGAGAATTGGTTCCTTCATCAGATGGATGTTGAATCGGCCTTTCTCAACGGAGAACTTGATGAAGAAGTTTTCATGACACAGCCTGAGGGCTTTGTCCAGTGGGGGGGGGGGGGAAACAAGGTATGTCGGCTGCTCAAAGCCCTCTACGGCCTCAAGCAGGCGCCGAGGCAATGGAACAAATGCATCCATGATTTTTTCCTCAGTCAAAATCTCAAGCGCCTGCACTCTGACCACTCGGTTTACTACAAGGACGGCCTCCACAACTTGGGTGTGATCCTCTACGTCGACGACCTAATTCTGTTTGGCCGATCCATCTCCATCATCACTGAGTTCAAGCAGACACTCTCTGCCACGTTTGAGATGAGTGATGAAGGACCTCTACCTGGGCATCCAGATTCACCACAGTCGCAGCCCACCAGAAATCACCCTATCGCAGAGCACCTACATCACGCGCATGGCCGACAAGTTCAACTTGGGCCAGCCGCATCCTACCAGCACCCCACTGGCAGTCGACCACGGCGTCACAAAGCCAGTGACCAGTGAGATGCTGGCAGATCCCAGTGAGACCAAACTGTATCCCAGTCTTGTCGGTTCCCTGATGTATGCGAGTGTTGGAACTCGACCTGACCTCTCATTCGCTGTTGGACTACTCAGCCAAGGGTGTAAAAACCCAACAACAGATCATGTAACAGCGGCCAAACGCAGCATTCGTTATCTCAAATGCAACCCTGAACAAAAGATCAAGTATCAACCCCAAAGCAGCGTTCATCTCATCGGCTTCTGTGACGCAGATCTGTCCGGTGACAAAAGCACCAGCAAATCTACGTCTGGCTATGTTTTTCTGCTAAGTGGTGGACCCGTCTTCTGGCGATCGAAAAAACAATCAGTGGTTGCTCTTTCATCAACCGAGGCAGAGTACATTGCAGCCAGTGAAGCAACCAGGGAAGCAGTCTGGATCCGTATCCTGCTGGAAGAACTGGGTTTCAGTCAGCTGGAACCAACTACCATTTTTTGCGACAATCAAGGCACCATAGCGCTATCTAAGGATCCCGTACTGCATGACAGGACCAAGCACGTTAAGAGACAATACCACTATGTCCGTGATGCTGTGGCTGAAGGGTGTTGGTTTGTGTGGCTTCCACCCGTCACGACCGACACTGCTAGTTTACCGATATACCCACATTCGGGGTATATGGCAGAGGAGGACGTGACGACACGACGGGCCTCCGGACTGCACCGAGACTTCTCCAGCACCTACGACAGCGCTGGCGAGACGCGGTCGATGCGTTCCGACA
Source organism: Penium margaritaceum (assembly GCA_023375785.1). Taxonomy (NCBI): domain Eukaryota; kingdom Viridiplantae; phylum Streptophyta; class Zygnematophyceae; order Desmidiales; family Peniaceae; genus Penium; species Penium margaritaceum. The sequence goes on along the minus strand of SZWC01003346.1, from coordinate 10,772 downwards.
GCCATGTGGGCTTGTCAGGAGGCAGGAGAGTTTTCTCGGTGGGTTGAGACCGCGCACCCGGTTGACTGTACAGGTGCGACGAGGAGACCCGATAGCTGTTGTGGGGCTTCCGACGTTTGAAAAGCTGTCTGTGATGTCTGGACGTTGATTCCGAGATGTTTTGACACTGCTCATGTTTTCTCGGTGGTCGAGACCCAGGCACTCCGCGAGCTGTTCCGGTGCCTCGAGGAGACCACCTTTGTTGCTCTCGTGGTGTATGCAGTGTGTTCTCCCTGTTGAGTCATTTCGGTTCGGCAGGGGTGACGGGGCCTGGTGCGGTTAGCTACCGGCGCCCCTATATAAGCCCGCTAGGGGCTCATTTGTAAACTCTCCTTGTTCTTTATACTCAGTGTTCGAGACTTAGTCAAATTCTTGCCGTCTTGCATCGCACTCACACACAGAGCTCATGTTCATTTTTGCATTGGCCTGCATGCCCTAAAAATTACTTCCAATTTGGTATCAGAGTACAGGGGGGCGTGTGAGCAACAGAAGCAGCAGCAGTGGGCGGAACGCTAAGAGAACGCGCCACGTGGCGCCACGCCGGCAGCAACGTGAGGGAGCACGAAGCGACTGCACATGAACGCCACAGGGGCGGTGAACCGCGCACAGCAGCAGCAGTAGCAGCAGCACCAGTAACAGCAGCAGCACGCGTTGGCAGCAGCAGCGTGCACAAGCAGCAGCGACGCAGCACTAGCTTGCAGCCGTGGCAGCAGCGAGCAGCAGCAGCGAGCAGAAGTAGTAGCGTGCAGCAACAAGCAGCGACGCAGCAATAGCAGAAGCAGCAGCAGTAGCAGCCACAGCAGCAGCAACAGCAGCGTGCAACGGCGTGCACAGCGAAAGAAAAAAAAAACAAAAAAACAAGGCAGCAGCAGATCAGCAGCAGCAAGCAGCAGCAGCAGCTGCTGCGTAGAGCAGCAACAGTAGCAGCAGCAGCAGCAGCAGCAGCAGTAGCAGCAGCAGCAGCAGTAGTAGCAGCAGCAGCAGCAGCAGCAGCTGAAGCAGCAACAGCAGCAGCATCCGCAGCAGCTGCACCTGCTATTGCATCTGCTGCTGCAGCTGCGAGGAGGGCCTCGCAGCCCTCCTCTGAGGGGGAGGGGGGGCTCTGAGGGGGCCTGTCGACCCCGTCCGCACCCCCCCTCTCCCTCCTTTCTCCCTTTTTCAAGGGGGTCCTCGGAGGGCCCCGCCGAGACCCTCCGAGGGGCCCTTCGGAGGGGCCCGTCGGCCTCGCGGGCCCCTCTCGGCCCCGTCGGCCCCGTCGGCCGACCGACGGAGGGGCCGAGTCAGAGGGGCGGACGGGAACCCCCCCTCCCCCCTCGCTCCCTCCTCCCCCCACACCCACCCGCTCACTCGCTTGTTGAGCGAGCGAGCGAGCGAGTGTCCATGGGAGGAGGGCCGGAGAAGCCGGACACCTCCCCCTCCCCCCCCTGTTCTCACCTTATTTTATCCATTCGCCCACCATCCGGGCAATCGAGAAAAAGGGGGGGGCAAGTAATAACACTCCGAAAAGGGGTATGCCTGAAAGAGAGTGAAAAAAAGGGGAGAAAAAGCAGTTGAAAAAAAAAGGAGGGTGAGGGCGCAAAAGGAGAATATAACAAAAAAAGGGGGGGGGGGAAAAGACGATTTCAACCAAACGTATGGGACCATCGAGTAGCCCGTAATCTCACCGACAGCTACACTTGCAGCAACCATTGCAGCATCAGCGGCGGTTGCAGCAGCGCTTGCAGTTTCACCCTCTGCACCGGCAGCGGATTGTGTTTTTGCCGGCGATTTCCGCTTTGAGACGTGTCGTGGACCGGCGTCTCCCTGGGGCCCGTGGATTCGTGCGCGCACTTCACCCCGTAGGATCGCCGGCGGATTCGAATCTTACCGTCTCCGAGGGCTGGGTCGTCTACCGCTTGGAGCAGCGGCCACACCTGCAGCCACCACCCCTTCTCATCTTGGAGCAGTCATTAGTCCATTCGTGGCAGCAGCATTGGTCGCCGCAGCTAGTCAGACTCTCGTCTCCGGGTGTGCTGTGGTAGTGCAGCTCTTCCCGTCTGGTCACGTTTGCTGACCCGGACGCCGTGACCTCCAGGAGTGATAGTACCTGCGGACCTCATTCTCTCCTGTGGCTTGGTGTTTACCACCGGGAGTAGGTACCCTCGGCACCTATCCATCGTCCAGCGCACAAGATGAGTGCGCGGACGTGTGAGCAGGCGCCCTGCGCATTTGCCTGCTACTGCTCTGGTGATGGACGTCATGGTTGGCGTCGCTGTTGGACGCGCCCTCCCGGCTAGCATCCACCTTGGCTACAACCTTGTCCGAGCCTGCGTCCTCCACAGCATACGGATCTGCCGGTGTTGGTAGATCCCCTAGCTCGACCTCTGGCGAGCATATTCGCCGAGATCCGCGGCCTACGGCAGAAGATGCAACGGCTTTGTGACCTCGTTGGACGGGCGCGTGCTTCTGCTACTCGTTCGTCGACGGCCTCTTCGACCACATCTTCTCCATCATCTCCTCATTCTTCATCCGATGGTGTCCCTTCAGCTTCACCTGCCATCCAGTCCCAGGCTGACACCATCCTTTCGATCCTCCACTCTGCTGTGACCACGCCGCCACCCCGCGATGACTTGTCTTCCAGCAGTCGTTCCAGTCGAGTGACTCTACGACGTCGTCGTCAGCGCTCTGCACGGCGTGCTCACGCCTGTGTTGATACATCCTCCACCTCCTCGGCCTCCATTACTGTACCTATCAAGGGGGAGTGTGGTTACTGCGCATTGCGTGATGCGACAGTAGCAACAGGATCCGTAGTTGGGTCGAGGGGGAGTGAGTCTGATCACGACATGGAGGTCATGGTGCAGACTTGCATATCATCGAGCTCGACTTCCACGTCGGCGCTGGATCCAGATCTTCTACAGCATTAGCTTGCGTCAGGAGGTGTCCAGGCTCAGCGTCCCTGGGCGGTGCCACTCGCGGCTCCTACCGGTGGTGGCCCGGCGGTGGCACACGGGTCCGATATGGATCGGGATGCATCTTTGGGAGTTTTGGCGGAGTTTGTACAGCAGGCTCACACGAGTCCGGCGGAGGTTCCCGTGCAGGAGATATGCGTGTCATCAAGGTCGACATCCACGCTGGGACAGGAGCCGGACGTTCTGCAGCAGCAGGTTGCATCACGAGGAGTGCAGGTCTCATGTGCCTTGGCGGTGCCACTTCCGACTCCGACCGATAGCGGCCTGGCGGTGGCACATGAGTCCCGCGCGGATCGAGATACCCCACACAGATTTCCGGGGGCGTTGGCGCACGAGACTCATACTTGCCCGACAGTGGTCGCAGTGCATGAACAAAGTCGACCGGCTGGTCTGTTGGAGGTTGAGGCGTTCTTGAGAGCAGCAGTTCTCAGAGATGTCGCCGGGTCATATGCTGCAGCAGGCACAGCAGGCTCCACCGCCTCATCTGCGCTACTTGTGGACCAGCTTCAGCGTGAGGTGTCGTTCAGGTTCCCACAGCCTCCGGGTTCCCGTACACACGGAGCAGTGACATACATGCCGGAGTCAGATGATGGTCCTCACTCTATCATCGAGCAGGTGGCAGCGACCAGTCTTCTTGGCGAGACAGTGCGTGAGCGCCAGCTGCGCTTGCTGGTCGCCTTGACGAGCATTGTCGAGCCGGAGCCCTGCACACCTGTTTCCACTACGGCGGCAGTTGACGACAGTGGTGCAGATCCCTACATGCAGATGGAGTCACCTCGTTAGCAGGAGCTGAGTTGTGCACCTTCGTGTTCACCTGCTAGTGACCTTGCTGATCACATGGATACTGAGAGTGGCAGTACCTGCACGGACGACGTTTCCACATGCTCTACGGACTCTGACGGCTCCTCCTTCTCCTTCTCTCTCGGCATGCGACCGCTCACTCCTCGCATGACAGACACGAGCTGCNCGTGAGCGCCAGCTGCGCTTGCTGGTCGCCTTGACGGGCATTGTCGAGCCGGAGCCCTGCACACCTGTTTCCACTACGGCGGCAGTTGACGACAGTGGTGCAGATCCCTACATGCAGATGGAGTCACCTCGTTAGCAGGAGCTGAGTTGTGCACCTTCGTGTTCACCTGCTAGTGACCTTGCTGATCACATGGATACTGAGAGTGGCAGTACCTGCACGGACGACGTTTCCACATGCTCTACGGACTCTGACGGCTCCTCCTTCTCCTTCTCTCTCGGCATGCGACCACTCACTCCTCGCATGACAGACACGAGCTGTGATGTGGATGTGACACCTGCAGCTGCATCCGATGTCCCAGCGTCTCGGCACATTGCGAGCTTGGTTGACCCCCAGGAGGATGCACCAGCACCAGTTCCATCGTCTCCAGCATCAGAGATGCAGATGGCGTTGTACTCACGAGTTGTGCAGTCTGCATATGCAGCATCCAATGAGGCAGAGTTTATTCTACACCAGGTCGACATCGGCCACCTCGACATGTCCGAGGCAGATTACGCCGACCTGCAGGAGCGTGTAGTGATGCTGTAGCGGGAGATGATGGCAGCGCGTGAGCCATTCTCAGAGGATGGCAGTATCAGTACTATCGGCACGACCCCTACGCCAGTAGCATCTGGCACACCTATGCTTGGGGAGCATCTTGTACGCGCTCCGAGTATGACGTCCGTTGGAGACACTGTCAGAGGAGAGGTGAGCGTGCCTTCGGCTTCCGCCATCCTCGCTCCTATCGACCCCATCATCGCTCCTCCTTCTTCTGCTGCCGTCACGCACCTTCATCCACCCGACTCACTTACCCCATCTTCATTTTCATCCGCGAGTGGTGATCTGGTTCGTCGTTCCAGCTCTCCTCCTCCGGCGGTACACCCCTGTGCCTCAGGGTGCTCTATCCGGCCTCCGAGGCCAGCTCCGCCACTTCATCCACGCACGCGTGCTGCTCGCCCATTCCCGTTCCTCCGGCGTACACAGATGCATCGCGGCAGTGCGGAGGCAGGAGAGACTGTGAGTTGGGACCCTTGGCGGCCACGCAAGGACTGGCATATCCTACGCGATGCAGATTCACGTGAGGAGTCGTAGCCGGAGACACCACTTCGTCTTTGAGGGAGGGAGTCGACTCGCACGTGACAGGAGGAGCTATCTGTGCATGTTGGACACACCACATGACTCATCGCCCAGGATCTGTTCAGATACATCAGCATCTCCATCGAGGACATCGCTCCCAGGTTCATCTGCCCAGGGGGAGTGTTGTGTGGACCCCGACCTCACGCGACGTCATGGGAGATGCATGGGGAGGTCCATGCTCTATTGTGAGCATCTACAGCATCCCGCATGTGGCTCATGTTGCGTGCCTGCACAGCTGCATGTACATGGCAGCACACTGTTGGTCGAGACCCGGACACTTGGTGCATTGTACCAGTGTCACGAGGAGACCGTGTGATTGTGTGTCTTGTGTATGGCTATAGTGTGTGTGGCATGTGCATGCGAACTGTTGGTCGAGACCCGGACACGTGGTGCATTGCACCCGTGTTACGAGGAGATCTTCCCATGATCCTGTGTTTGGATGATGATACTATTGTGATGGATTGCTCGTAGTGGTCGAGACCCGGGCCCTGGTACCGCCAGTGTCACGAGGAGACCATCTTGTTGCTTGACATGTGTGTGATAGGCATTACACTGGTTTGTGCACGTGTGCATCCCTCCTCTCATGGTCGAGACCGAGACACTTGGTGGGATGTGCCAGTGTCCAGGGAGACCCTAGATGGATAGCAGATGAGTGTGTGTGTGTGTGTGTGTGTGTGTGTGTGTGTGTGTGTGTGTGTCTGTGTGAGTTGACTCATGCATGTTATGGCTTGCCATACAATGCTGTTCCATGCCTTCGTTCATTCGTTCTGGTGTGGACGGCTATGTCAGCCAGGGGGAGTGTTGGTTTGTGTGGCTTCCACCCGTCACGACCGACACTGCTAGTTTACCGATATGCCCACATTCGCTCTGATACCAAATTGGAAATATTTTTTAGGGCATGCAGGCCAATGCAAAAACGAACATGAGCTCTGTGTGTGAGTGCGATGCAAGACGACAAGAATTTGGCTAAGTCTCGAACGCTGAATATGAAGAACAAGGAGAGTTTACAAATGAGCCCCTAGCGGGCTTATATAGGGGCGCCGGTAGCTAACCGCACCGGGCCCCGTCACCCCTGCTGAACCAAAATGACTCAACAGAGAGAACACACTGCATACACCATGAGAGCAACAAAGGTGGTCTCCTCGAGGCACCGGAACAGCTCGCTGAGTGCCCGGGTCTCGACCACCAAGAAAACATGAGCAGTGTCAAAACATCTCAGAATCAACGTCCAGACATCACAGACGGATTTTCGAATGTCGGAAGTCCCACAACAGCCATCGGGTCTCCTCCTCGCACCGATACAGTCAACCGGGTGCGCAGGTCTCAACCCACCGAGAAAACTCTCCTGCCTCCTGACAAGCCCACATGGCTGTCGGAACGCATCGACCCCGTCTCGCCAGCGCTGTCGTAGGTGCTGGAGAAGTCTCGGTGCAGTACGGAGGCCCGTCGTGTCGTCACGCCCTCCTCTGCCATATACCCCGAATGTGAGTATATCGGTAAACTAGCAGTGTCGGTCGTGACGGGTGGAAGCCACACAAACCAACACTCCCCCTGGCTGACTCTGCCGTCCACACCAGAACGAATGAACGAAGGCATGGAACAGCAATGTATGGCAAGCCATAACATGCATGAGTCAACTCACACAGACACACACACACACACACACACACACACACACACACACACACACACACACACACACACACACTCATCTGCTATCCATCTAGGGTCTCCCTGGACACTGGCACATCCCACCAAGTGTCTCGGTCTCGACCATGAGAGGAGGGATGCACACGTGCACAAACCAGTGTAATGCCTATCACACACATGTCAAGCAACAAGATGGTCTCCTCGTGACACTGGCGGTACCAGGGCCCGGTTCTCGACCACTACGAGCAATCCATCAAAGGGGAGGTGCAGTTGGACTATGTGGGAACAAAGGAGCAGATCGCAGATGTATTCACAAAAGCCTTGGAGCATCGTCAACACGATGCACTGTGCGGTGGGATGGGATTGGTACTGGAATAATATTAAAACAAAACAAAGGGAGGGAGTGACGAGTGATGCCCTCATCCCCCAATGCGAGGACTGGATTGAGGGTGAGGATTGAGGGCCACAGTGACAAAACAGATAGTATTGTTTGTCTTCTACGCTAGCACTTCTTTACTAGATAGATGCAGACTTCTGGGGGGGTGGGAAATCAGCAAACACAAACAAAAAAAAAAAACAAAAAAGTTTAGTTCCTCTCCTCTTCAGTCCCTTCGTAGGATCCTCAACACCTCTGGGGATTGGAGCATATGGGGGGGAATGTTGAAAAAACGATAAAGTGGGGTATGCTCCAAAATGGCATAACACAAGGGCCAGGGGAGAGGCGCCACTCTCTCCCCTGACCCTCTGCCGCCTATGCTACCCTACACTATGCCTCGTGTCTACCGTTGCGTCAGGAGAGAAGGTCGACCCATGCCTCCCCTGCCCATTCATATGTACCTGTTGTTCGCGAGAGGCATGATTACGAGCAACATATATTGTGTAGACCATTGCACTACTGTGTGAAGTGGTCTGGAGGCGGTACCCTGAGCGGAGCTCTGGCAGGAGGCTGACGTGGCATCTCGAAAGAAGTAAAAAGAGAACAGAGTACCGGACTACCAGTC